>VYZS01053850.1:0-23585 GCA_013400695.1 Neodrepanis coruscans
GTGGTAAAACCACCACAACTCCCAACTCCTATCCCAACCCCCCATCCCAATATTTGCCTCTTCTTTTTTTTCAAAGAAGCCTTAGGATAGGATAAAGCTACAAAGGCTGCAGTAAAAGTATGTCAGTACATGCATCATACTTCCTGCTAATATCCAAAACTATAGCAACAAACAAATATATTCAATTACCAAGATAGACACTAGCCCAATTCAAGGGGATTGGTACATACATTATAACAAGATGCTGGAGCTGAAGCCTGATCACATTTACATGAAGAAATCATTTTATGCAAATCTCTCATTCAGGGGTGAAGGCCATACAGGAGAGGAGAAACAGTGCTGTATGGAGAATCACGATGCATGGCAGATGGGCAATTTAAGATAAATCATACAGTTCAGTTATACATGACATATAACCTGGGGAGAAAGTGTATGGCTTCAAAGTCATAAATTATTTATAAATAATACAGCTCTCTCATGAAATATCCAGAAGGATAAGCACATATTTTTATCCCCTTATTTTTCTCTACTTTCACATATCAGAGGAAAACTAAGAATTAATATCCTATCAAGAATGAGGTAGTTTTGGGGAAGGATGGACTAAGATGGTAGAGTTAGTTAGGGGTTTGCAGGCAGGACAACAGGAACTGAAGGCAGCAGGGCTGCTGTGCTCACCCATTTAGAAGGGAAGCAGCAAAAGTCAAAAGGAAAGAGCTGGAGTGAGCTGAGGAGAGAAACTGTCTACCTGGAAACTTATATCCTCCCAGGACTCTCACTGCCAGCCTGTTCAAAATCAGCACTTAATTTCCACCAAATATTCTGGGGGTTTTAAAATGAAATTCATTGCCGAGATTCAGAAATTGCAGCTGTGGCATCTTCACACGTGGTGTTTTCTGTCAGCAGTGCTGCTCTTCGGAACAACACACCGTCACACCTCTGTACTCGCAGCATTTCTGTTGTGACACCTCAGCAGTCTGACAACTTCTCATCTCTGTTACCCAATGCAACAAATTCTTGACCAAATTCTCCTGCAATGATCAATTCAACTGACTTCTCTTTTTTTTCTGAGGTGCTGACTGGTGACCCTGCATGCCTATCAGTGGTTTTGCAGGTATCCACTTTTTGACAGACATATATACAGCTTATGTTAGCAGACTCTTTACTCTTCAAAGTCCTTTTCAGATCTTAATGCTCAGCTTGCATTCAATTCAACACAGTCTGGCTGTTTTGCTTTTTTTTTGGTTTGAATCATTAGGGGCAGATACCCATCTGTTTAAGGATATTTTTGGAGTCTGAGAAACTCCTAATATTTGTGCTTTCAGTAGACCACTACTTCTGCTTGCTTATATACAGATGTCTTAAGTGACTTTTACAGTGTGTTTAAGCAGTTTCCCATGATGAACCTGAGAACACTAATTTTCTTTCTTTGGACTTCCACCTGTTTTCAACTGATCTGATGTTACTTGGGTGTGGGACAATACCTCAGTGTCTAAAAAGCCCTAAAATTTAAAAGATACATTTTTACATACATAATTCAGAACTTTTCTTAAACTCTTCAAAATCTTGGTGTGTATTATTTTTGTATTACAAGTGGTAAGTTTGCCTAAATGTAACATCAGTGTTATTCTTGAGCTCAATACTCATGTCACATGCGCAGTATAAGGCTAATAAAAATATAACAGAACCCCCTCCCATTTATTTTCTTATTAGCTACAGATATTAGCATCTCTGACTTGTTTCAATTAGTTGCAATAAAAAGACAGAAATACCAAAACACTTCTTCTCAGTTTTAGGACTGCAGCATTTTTACATGAGCAAAACTAAAAATAAATACAACTCTTGTATGAAAAAGAGCAAATGTAGCACCAAGTGTCACTTCATCCATGTAGTTACCTCTCTGCGCTAGGGATGTGTATGTAACATCCCTCCAAAGCCACAACAAGACATGAAAATGCACATTCCAAAGTGGCATGTAATCTACCTTTTCAGTTATCCTGGAAATCTTCTCAATAGCTATTGTTTATGTACACCTATGCCTGTCAACATTCGCAACCTTCCAGTTAACAAAGAGGTCTGCTTCTGGACTGTCCTAAATATTTTTAAATGAACTAAAATGCCATATGGAAACTCCAGTCCTCTCAAGCATTTTTCTTACTACACCACAGATTTTAGATATCAAGGCCGAAAAACATAAAATCTTTTCTGGAGGAAAGGATATATGTCTCTTGCTCCTACATAAGTCTACATCCACTTCCAAGGTCAGATGTTAAAAGAAGAAATTTTCACCCATTTTCCAGCTCACTGAGGTCTTAGACACTTAGCCACTCTGTCACACGCAGGTGTTTCTCTTGTGAAGTCTTTGCTGCTGCAAGTATACTGAAAACTGAAATGGTAATGCCTTTGGTAATGCCTAATGGCATGCCTTTAATTGGGGAAGACCTTCGTAAAGGTTTGGATTTCATTCTCTTTAAAACGGAAACAGTTCTTCTCCTTTGAGAAAATGAAACAACTTATGTTAAGACCGCTCCTCTTCTGCCTCAAAAAACTATCCCTGACCTAGAAAACCTACTATGGTTTCCAAGGACTACACTAGAGCAATTGTACTGACACTGAGAAGGCAGCAGCGGTATATCTAAGATCAAGATTTTTGTGAAATTTAAAAATCATGAATATGAAATAATTTTATATGCAAATTGCTTCAATCCTTATTTTTCAGACAGAGTCAGAGCATAAAACCGAATTGGACATCAATAGTCAAAGGACAACTCTACTGCTGCTGTCCTGTTGACAAAGATTAAAGCTATGCCTGTAATTAATAAAAAATTAGCTTTCAAGGCAAAGAGAGAAGGCCGAGGTCATTGATAACAGCTCCACTGCTCCTGCATGCATCAAAAGTGGCACATTTGGTGGAGTTTGTTTCCAGGCAGCTGATAACTCACCAGGAGGAAGAAACATGCAGTGGCACACCAAACCATTGTGGTTTACAAAAGCCCTGTCTGTAGGCTTGTGTTGATAAAAGTCTCCTGCCTTGAGTCTTGGATATGATTCTGCTTAAGGCCTATTAATATGACAGCTAAGCTCAGCATCTCATCTGTTATGCTGTGGAGGCACATGGGACATGATGCCAGCTAAAAAATGGCCCAGAAATGGAGCTAGTGGCTCCATTGGCTTTAAATGAAAGGAAATACTTCAAAAACAAGACAAGGGTTGTGTACAGTAAGCATTATTTGTCCAACATTTACAGGCTTAAGTTGCTATGAAAAATTAGATTTTCCCTTATTTTTCACATACATAATCAGAACAAAGATGAAATAACTCCTCTTTTGCACACATCCTACAGGAACAGGAGACAGCAGATACTGTGTCCCTGCTGTACAATCCAACTAAAGGTGAAAAAGTGGGAGCAAATTGAGAAGCAGCCATGAGATACCAAGAATATATCGCTATATTTTTTATAATGTGAATGGAGAATGTCTTTCAAATTTTTAAGGGACAAACTAGAGAACTATTACTTTAGATCAGGCTCTCTCAACAAAACTCTGCCTGCAAAGAAGGTCACACAGAAGTAGTCCTACCATCCATCCAGCACAGCTGCTTAAGACTGCATCACACAGTCACAGAGTGAGGTCAGAAGGTACTTTTGGAGGCTGTCTAATCCAATACCCCTGCTCAAGTAGGGCCTCCCAGAGCCAGTTGCTCAGAACCATGTCCATGTAGGTTTTGAATATCTCCAAGGATGGAGCCTTCACAATTTCCCTGTGCCAATGATCACAGTGAAAGAGTATTTCCTAGTGTTCAGAGGGAACCACCTGTGTTTCTGTTTTTGCCCACTTCCCTTTGTCCTGTCACTGAGCACCATCAAAATGAGCCTGGCTCTGTCTTCTTTGCACCCTCCTTTCAGGTATTTCTGCACATTGATGACATTGCCCCTCAGCCTTTTCTTCTCCAGGCTGAACAGTCTCAGCTCTCCCAGCCTTTCCTACGAGAGATGCTCCAGTTCATTCAGCATCTTCATGGCCCTTTGTGGGACTCCCTCCAGTATGTCCATTTCTCTCCTGTACTGGGGATCTCAGAACCAGCCCCATCACTCCTGCTGTGGCCTCACCAGTGCCTAGCACAGAGGCCGGATCACCTTCCTCCATTTGCTGTCAATAGTTTGTCTAATACAGCCCAGGACACTGTTCACCTTTCTCACAAGAGCTCACTGCTGACTCATGTTCAATTTGGTGTCCACCCTGCACCTTTTATGCTTTCCAAATGATCAACCTCCTGCACATACTGGTGCCTAGAGTTGCTCCTGACCAGGGGCAGGACTCCGCATTTTCCCTTGCTCCTAGTACCGCCCACTCACAAGTTCAGACTTTGGATGTGGGATAACTCTTAGCTGCTCTCTGCAGCAGAGCAGGTGACATCCCCTGGGCACAGCATTGACCACCTGGGGCCAGCCACAGGTACAGCTGCCCCAGCAGAAGCCAGATTCTTGTCAGCATGTAAATGACCTGTGATCCTTGATCCGATGCTGGCTACACGCTCCAGCAAGGTCCACTTTACAGTCTGAACTGTATCAGCACCTTCTCATTTAAAGCTCCATAGGCACCGAATTGGCAGGCTGTGCTTTTGGAACATAACCATTTCCTGTACCAAATAGCCATCACTCCCAGGGCTGGGGGACAAAAGTCCACTGGAGAGGATCATGCAGGAGGAATGAGAAAAGGCAAGTCTAAGTTTTCAGTGTATGTCTTCAGCCCCAGAATTCCTTTGCTGCTAAACTGAAACACACAGGTGCAGGAAGGAAGAGAAAGCATCACTGCACTTCTCCTTGCCACCGAAACCTCACTCTTCAGCACACAACTCACTTAACAGCAGTAATCTTTTTGCAAGATCTTGCTCCTATCTGCATACAATCAGGCTAATGCAGACACACATCATAGGTACTGGAGTGTTAATAAAAACAGGTAGCTAGATGTCTGAAAGGTATAAATCTCTCAGCTCTGGTCATTCACGTACAGCAATCTTTATACTTATTTTTTCTGAATTCAATCTTTCTAAGTGCCAGCTGTTGATGAAGTGCGGGAAACATAATTTTTATTAAATGATGAACACTAAAACATCAGACTTATACCTCAGAAGATCAATTTCCTATTGCCTACTGACAGATAGCTTAAGCCCAGAAATTCTCAAGGGATTTCTGTGTGCACTTTTTCAGTTGATTTTAGGGTTTGGGGTTTCTTGAGTTGGTTTTGTTGATATTGTTTGGGATTTTTTTCTTATTTCCATTTTCTTATTTCATATTTTCTAGAATCCAATGAAAAAAAGTCTTTTCTGTTTAAAGCAGCTGCTTTTTTTTAAGCATCAGTTTAATTAATTATACAAGCAAATACTTAATGTAATAAATACAACTGCTCTGTGGAGCAAGGCACACATCATGCTGGATGGAACATGGATGCTGCAAATTCTCTTTGTCAGGGAATCACACCATTGCAACATATAATTTCTGCCTAGCTAAGAAAATCAAGGGAAAACAAGTTTTCTGTTTTACTGTGTTTCCTGAATAAAGTATTATTTACTGCTGATTAAAACTGTCCTAATTTTACCACTGTCCAAGAACTGATATTTCTGTAATTTCCACAGCTGGAAGAAGGAAAAAAGTGACAAAAATCAACCAAGGATTTCCAGGTTTCCAGACTGCCAACCACGAGATTGAAACCTCCTTTGGTGTTTCAGGGTAGCTGCAACCAGCTCCTTGGGCCACTCCTGCAGGAGTTTGGGAGTCCCATCTCCCATTTCACAGACTGAGCTTCTCCTCCAAGACTAGCTACAGGTGTTGATGTGCCTTGTAGGAACCAGCTGTACCATGTTACTTGTGCACACTATGCCTGAGTACTGAATCAACGGGAAACACACAAATGCTCAGTTATTTTCTGCCTGTCTGCTCTGCCAAGTAAATAATATAGCTAATTTCAGTCATAATAATGACTTCTGTTTCTAGCTTGTTTTCCCCAGTTCTTCTCTAGGGCTGGTTTTAACCAAACCTGTTGAGGCAGATGATAACAGAATTACCAGGCAGCCAGCATCCATTAATTCAGCTTAACTGGTCAGACCGCACACCAGACCCAGACATCACTTCTTTCCCGACAATTTACCTGACTGTTAATGCTAATCAATTCCTGGTGTATTAGCTTTGTAGAAATGAGATGGACTTGTAGGGCAAAATTAAGGGTTTCAGGGTTCACTCACAAAAACATACAATTGATACTGAAATGTAAATCAAGAGTATGAAATTAAATCTTCAAGAACGGGAAAAAAAGCCCTCTTGTTTTCACTTCATTCAGCATAATTGACTAGAAGAATTTGAAAGATTTGACAGACTGTTCACCAAGATGCCCCAGAAAACCAAACTGTTGTACCTCTACATTACTTAAATAAAACCATTTCTCAATGAACTGGCAAATTTAATGGAATTTAAATTGCCAGGAATAATTTTTTCCAAATTCAGTCACACTTACAACACCAAAAGGTGACTATATGTTTGAATCCCTTTTGATTACAGAAGATATAGTTAAGAAAAAAAGATAAAAGGGAAAGAAAATCAAATTAGAAAAATCAAATTGCATTAACAGCTAATATTTGAAGTACATATTCATTATAGGTGGTCTTTAGGTAACTGTTTACCTCAGGTCCACATCCATAATGTCATATGCTACTACTCCCTTGAGTGATTAATTAACCCACACAGAAAAGCTCCATGACAAGTCATATCACAGAGTCATGAAATGGAGGTCACTGTGCCAGCCAGCAAATGACACATTAAATATAGGAAAAAAGGCAGAAAATGCTCTTCATACTTTCCATTTCACTCTGAACATAAGGGATTTATTTCACTAATCCATGGCTGGCAGTGTCAGTGCTACTTGGTGCTGCATACAGAAATATCCAATTTTCAAATCCCCTCCGGCTACATGAAGGTAAGAAGGAAGAGCACATCTGCCCCCACTCAGCTGTTATTGCAATGCTGCTTGTGTTAGGACAACATGATCTTCTGAAAAGGCTGAACTGGGGGAAGGCAGAGTCCCTCTTGTAGGGGAGTCTAATAAGATGACCAAGAGAGTGCCAAAACATATCTTTTTACAGGGTGCTCATTTGTGTTTTATTTTGCCTGTCCAATTACATTACAGTCCTATACGAAGAGTGTGAGGGGAACTACACAAGTGACCTTGCCTATCCAAATACGAGCTTACTCAGACTATTTAAGAATTAGGTCACCATTTACGTGTCTGGGGGAAAAGCAGTGTCCTTTCTTACAAACTGTATTAAATACAAGGCAATATTTAACAGCACCTCAAAATGTGAGACAGTATGCACATATATCTAGTTTGGCCTTTCTATATTTTCTTCTTCTTTATCCTTAGGCAAGCAAATCTAAAAAGCCTCTCATGTAATGTGTTGGATTAATAAATCATGAAACTACAAAATAAGAGAGCCCCAACCTCCCATGATGTGTGTTCAATTATTTTGCATTTAACAAGAGTAAAGGAAAATTAAATTAATTTAACCTCTGTAATTGCCAAACTAAATGACTATCTAAACTATATAAAAAAACTAGATGACTATATAAACTCAAGTACTATCTTGCTTAATATAACAGACCAGAACAATACGTTTACATTTACCAAGTTGTTATAAAAAGTGTACGTTTTAATCTGAATAGCTCTTCATGAAGTATTAGCTTCCATCTGTGGAAAAGTAACTACCAAATGTTGCAACAGTTGTTTCCCCACGACTAGGCTCAGAAACAGAGCTACTTTTCAACTAAACCCTATGACAGCATTTCAAAATAAACTAAAATTATATTTTGGAATGTGCTTGAACTAAAGTAAGTCTGGAACCACAGGTTTTCTAGTTTTCAGGCTTTAACAGTCTGAATGTTCGTCCACACACTCTACTAGAATGAAAAGTAGCTGTTACTTATTAAAGGAAGAAACTTATCCAGGCTGTCCAGTCTGTTAGGGAATCACCCTCAACACTATCCATAGCATATTCTTTAGCAATCTCCTGAGCAATTTCTTCCTGTCTCTTCCCTTACACTTCAGTCTCTTAAACCAATGTGCCTGGGTGGCAGCCTGAACAGTGGCAGGCATGAGAGCATAGTGTAGACACCTGTGCTCCTCTGCACTCCTCATCCCCAAATCTGAGCCCATCTTCCACAGCTCTTCCTAAATCCTGCTGTCTTTGAACCTCCTCATCAACTCTCCCCTACCACAGCACGATTCCTAGAAGAAGACTTCAGGTCATCTTTCTCTGTGTACCTTTTCCAATTTGAAATCATCTTGCTTGAATATGAGGAACAGCCCACTATCAGCAGCATCCCAGGTAAGCTTTCTCTGCAGCCTTGCACAGTGGCATGAGTCCTTTCATACATCTCTGGAAATAGCCTTCCTGAGGCAACTGAGCACTTGCCTTTGCCATTTTTAGTGAGCACATCCCAGCAGTGGCTGTGTAGCAGCAAGCATATCCAGGCTTTCTCTCCCGTTCAGTCACTTCTGAACAAGGAATCTCTAATCCCTTTGGCTTCAGCTGCAAAATTCCCATTGACTGATAATGGATTTTCCACTGATGTAGAATCAGGCACTTGGACTACATCACTACGAATTAACAGAAGAGAGCTCTGTTAATCCTTTATAAGCAAGCTTAATCTTGTGGTTTATAGAAGGAGCGAAGGCTCTGTCCCCTCCAATATCAGCCAGAATGTGATTACCATTTCAGAAAATCTTTCTCATTTTCTTTGATCGAAACTGGTGTTTCTTTGGAAGACAAAAATTCAGACACCACCACAGATGCATACTTCTGCCAGGCACAAAAAGAAGAGTTTGAGCTATGAATCCTGAAGCTGAAAACTGGGATTAGCACTCTGGGACTTTCAGTTACCCCATAGAAAGTGCTGTCATCTGAAAACAGCAGTCTGACAAAGCCTTTATAGCATTCACCTTTCAATTAAACAAGAGTAACATCTGAAATCTCACATTAAAATACCTGTAAGATTCGTTAGGGTTCTCTCTCAGTTATGTGATTTGAACATTTCCCGTACATTAGCAATAGTCAGGGCTATTAAACGCAAGCAAATATGAAAACCTTTGAAGACTGTTACAGGACTTGGCTAGTAACTCTACAATAATCAAGTCATGAGAAAGACAAACTGATTCTTCATTAAGACACTTTTTCCATTAAAATGAAATTTATTTAGATCTACTCAGACCTTAAGTCAGTGGGTAGCAAACTGGCTCTTCTTTTTTTTGCAAGAGAGAAAATTAATCACTATGCATCAATGCAGACATTGATTAAATAGGAAATTCGCACAAACCCTTGCTCGAATGAGAAACCGCTGCTTTCCAAGACTTGTCCCACTTGCAGTAAAAAGTCTGAGCAAGAATACTTAACAGTATCCTTAGCAGTAAAATCATGAAAGATCAAGCCCAAATATTACAGCTATAATTGGTATTGTACAGCAAATAACCCTTAATTTGATGTCCTGTCCTGCAGCACAGGGGATGCAAACATTTCATTGATTTAGTAATTCATCACAAACACTGCTTCTACACTAGGACACAAAGAAGTCTTAAATACAGCAGCTTAGTGGTTCCTCTAAAACACTGGAATGCCACATATCTCCATAAAACGTTTATCTTTGTCAAGCATGTCATTGCAACTGTTTAGCTGGATGACCTTTTGGAAGGAGTGGAGGCTGACGTGCACCTTCATTAAAGCAGCATCTCCTTCTCCTGCCTGTGAGAACAATGAGCACAAGAGGGAAGAGGTGAACAATCCACGGAGTAATGAAGAGATTTTGTTTCAGAGAGTTATCAATTATTTACAAGTAAATCCCCAGATGAACACATCCAAAGCTGAACAGTTTTTAAGACATTTCACTTCTGTACACATGGCACAACACAACCAGAAGCAAGCTAAACTGTACTGGTGTGACTATTAAGGTGCCAAACAGCGAGTTGAACTTGAACATTCGTAAATCACTACTATGTTTTTCGAAGTACAACAGTCTCTTAGATTTAAATCTCTTCCGTAAAATTCCTCTAATGCTCATAGAAATAATTCTTTGCAGTATTTTCCACTTATCAGGATCTCAGCAAAAAAAAGCTCATCCTGAATAATTTCTGTAATTATATCAACATAGTTGTCTAAATAGTCTAATACTCAAACTTTTATAAAGCATGTTGCCCTGCTTTGAATGGAATTTTATTCCACAATGGATCTGAATGTTTCCTGTTAAGGTAAGACCAAGTAAAGCTCTTTTTCGCCAGAACACAGTTTATCCTTCTCAAAACAAAGCACTTGCCTTTAAAGTAAAATTGTTTTAAAACTGTGCTTTTTGAAAAGAAGGTCCAAAGACTCTTTCCATGATATGGAAATACAAACACTGTATATTGGTCTTCTTCACAAAGCAAAGGCAGTGAAACAGTTTTATGTGCAAGACACGCTTTGCACAAGAAACTATTAATCTGTTTACAAATGCTACCATTGAAAACAGTCCTCCTGCAAGTTTCAGGATGAAACCCAATCCACTGTCACACAGTAAATGTCCAGATCTGCAAAACTGTTCTTTGAGCTCCACTTCTCCAGTTTCCAACCAACAAGACGCTGCCAAAGTCACCACCACCACTGCACACTTCAATGGATGTGTCTACAGCAGCTGTCATGACGCCCCTACGACCACCTTTAATACTCAGCTCAGGTATTCTGTGAGACAAGACCCAGGCCAGGGCCCTGCCAGGATGTATTCTGCAAAGCAACCCCCCCAGGCAGGTGAGCACCTGGCACATCATGCCCCAGAGGCATGTGGCCAGTAACCCTGCACTTGGGGGGGCTCTCTAGGTGCAGTCTGGGATGACCTGGACCCAAAGTGGAACAGGCAGGAGCCCCTGCCTCTCAAACCATTGTCTGCAAGCTGCCTTCCAAAGAGACATGTTTGGGAAGACATTCATATAATAGGTTCATAAGACATTCAGTAACAGGTTTTAAACTACACATGAAATGAACAGTTCCTGCTTTTACTGCACAGCAACCTCAGGAGAAGAGCTGCGCTTCTCATGTACCCTCTGCCCTCTCCAATTTAGGCCAGCATTCACCTCAGCACATTCACAGTTTCAGGAGAAAGCTCCACTCCCAGCCTAGCCTGGCTATACTAAACTCCTCCAATATCAAGACAACAAAAAAAAGCCACTTAGAAATCCTTTTTAGATTTGTTTGCATTACTTTAGAGGGTCTGCTATGTATCTGGATGAAAGAAGCCCATTAAGTACATCTATATTTACTTCATTACAGTGTGGCTCTTGAAGTTAGATGAAAAGATTTACCCTGGCCAAGTTTGTTTATTCATCAACATCAGCTAGATATGTTTTCAAAGGCTCATCCTCATCATATTTACATGAAAGCACACTGGATTTTTTTCAACAGCTTTATCACATTCTGAGAGCTGGAAAAGGACAAAAGAAACTTTAGTGAGAAATAAAAAATCAAGGAACAGTAGAGGTACAAATCCTATAACTTCCTGTTATTTATGGGGGTGGAAACCCACTCTTTCGCACTTGGAATGATTCTTCTCTGCAGAGGTATCAACAGCAACAAACTGCAGCTGAACAGTCAGTCCCCATAACGACACCTGGCACACTGCTTATCCAGGTACACCGCAAGTGAAGGAATAACCCCTCCTGAAGCACTGGAGTGTAAGTAAATGTAGCCTCCCAAGTTTCTAATGTTTCTACTTGCACCTTGACAAGAACAAATGAGATTTTTTTTTCACAGGTACTATTGAAGATGAGCTCTTCATTACACCTAGGAAAGAATTACATAGAAATACAGCACACTACTGACCAATGCCAACACGAAAAGTCCCAGCTATCTCTGACAAGAACCTAAACATGACTTGGTATGCACAGGCCTTTAATATCAAAATTTTATTCTCAAGTTATGTAAATATTTAAATGACATTTATGGGCACTATCTTTCCTCATGAGTTTACATTTTCCCACGGAAGACTTCTAGAGTGATTAACAATGCTGATCTTTATCCTTCACACTGACTATTCATTCTTCCTTTTTAAAATGAATACTGCTTACATATGACCCAAGAGGGCTGTAACAAGGCCCTATTTATCTACCCTAATAATCTACTGTGGCTGCTTTAATTAAAACTTTGTTATATCACATCCATGAAGTAAAGGCACACCTCCCATCAATCATCATCTCCACCTGACAGCTGTGCTTGGTGCACCTTTGCATGAGCAACCTCTGGAGGTGTCACCACCCTCAAGCTTGGCCATCCCTGCCCAGGTAACTGTGGGCACACTGTTGCAAAAAAACCCCTGCTTCACCACAGAAGAAATGCAAAGCAAAACTGCAGAGGGGGTTGCAGCTTGGGGCCTCGAGTGGTTCACTGAATACCTGCAGGCTGGCATTCACCTGGCTCAGGAGCAGGGCAGTGCTGCCAGCATAGCACAGGGGAGTTCTGGGAAGCGAGGGGCCAGCGAAAATGAAAGACTAGTGAAGAAGCTGTGGCACAGCACAGCAATTCAGCAACCAAGGACATCTCAACTACCTGCAGTAGAATTGCAGCCAAGTCTTCAGGCTTGAGCTTCCTCATCTGTGCTGCAGCTTTCACAGGGCTCCTAAGAGCCTGCACAATTGCGTAGCAATTTCAAAGTTCAGAGTTTACTACTAGGAGTATCACACAAATGAGTGTGCACTGCTTGCCCTTTCCATGTTTTACTCAATGTAAGCAGTATCTGATCATATGAATATTTAGAAATGGAGCCTTTTCCCAAGGAAGCAGCTGTCTCCAATTTCTTCCCTCACTAGAATTTTTTTGGCATCGTTATACACAGTATAATGCCTACAACTGCGAGCATCCTTGGGATGCTGGGATGGGCAGCAAGTAGCCAGGGCAGCCTGCTGGAAGCTACAGGCTGTAAAACCAGGGCCTCAGCAGCAACTCTTCCCTGGTGGCTCCATGCAGGGCCTTTGCCAGCAGTTGCCATGCAGTCAGCAAAACCCAAAATGTGTGAGGGGTACCAGCTTGGCAACCTGGGGATGAGGGTGAGTACCAGCACTCTGCATCCCTTCACCTTGCCTGGGCTCCTTCTCAGCCACCGCACACCACCAGGCTGCAGCACACCTACCCCCCCACTGCTGCCCTGGGGCTGAGCCACCCTGTGCCCAAAACCTGCTCCAATCTCAGGATGTGGAAGCAGAGGCATTGCTGTGGGAGCCTGGAAAATGTTATTGAATTATATATTGTTTCATTTAAATATTATAAAATGTTTTGGAGCCTTCTTGGTTTATTAATCTTATTCTTGCATTATATTTTGCAGTTACAGACGATATGGTTTTGGAACTACCTTGAAAAGGCCGCTCAGCTCTCCATCCCTATCCTTATTATTGGAAGGAAAAAAATAACTGTGTCCTGTTCCAGCTATTGAACTCTACAGCACTTTACCATGGGCATCAATGAGCTGATAAACAGATTTAACTCCTTTGTGTGTCAGTGAAGCCTATGGTGCCCTAGGAGGGAGTGTTCCTTAACTAAATGCCACCACATACCCAGTAAGAAAAGTAATTGATTTTTTCTTGTGGATTCCTCCATGCTTCTTAAAATATGAATTAGCTCTAGATTATTGAGCATTTCCTATTTAGGACTTGGAATCCAGCTTCAGATCTGCTTTCTGATCAATATAACTTTAACAGTAGAATAAATTTAGAAGTTATCTAGTAGTAGTCATTTGTACACAATGCATGATCTAAACCCACATTCATGTTCAAATGCCTGGCAATGAAGTTTATGAGGAGCACTGTGTCTTAAAACGCAAGGGATTACATGTTTCTTTTCCTCAGTAAAAGACATCTCATTAAAGGAACCAGACAAAAGATAGGTGAGCTTGCCGACTACTGTATCCCACAATCTTTACCATACGAGCAATGTGTTGTCTTCAGATCAGGTTCTCATTTAGAAGTTGCAGATCCCCATTGCTGACATGAATATTGATTTTATGTTAATAAAATCCAGTGTTGAAATGCTGGTTGGAGATAAAATTCCTCCTGTACTTCAGGTCTGCAAGGTGTTACATCCTGTACTATTTCCTTTTTCAATGAGGGCAAAAGACACTCACCCCTTACAGGAGATGCCTCACAGGCTGAAGAACTTGGCCTTTGTAAAATAAGCTAACACCTGAATTAATCACTTTTCCAATAAGGGGAGACACTTCTGCTATAGTGCGCCTCAAACAGAAGAATATTTATGAGGGCAAAATTTTTAAAGATTTAAAATGCATCCCCAAGGAATTTGAAATGTCTGGTTCTGTATCACCTAAGAGAAACAAATATAATTACAATGTACTTCCCTTTACCTACTGGGTATCTTTAGCAGTGCTTGCTTCTGCAAATTCTCTTAACAGATGCTGCTCCGATCATCGCTTAACTGCAACACAGACGGACTTCAAGAGGACTAAGGCGGATTTGCTTCTGGTTTCACACAGCACGCTTGGTTTTTTGAAGTTTAATTTAATAAATCAAGAACTCTGGATAAAAGTTAATCAAGCACAGCTGCTAGGCTTCCAAAGCTACTAGGAAGGAGGGAAATATTTTCTGCCAAATTTTATCTTCGGTCTCTCACTTTTTTTCTTCACTTAGTGCTTAATGGCTCAGTGTTATTTCAAAGACCATTCCTTTTACAAATGTAATCACCTCGCGAATTCAGCACCACAGATGATATATTACTCTCCTTAAAACCAAATCTCTGAGGGATAGATTAGAAAGAAAGGTTAAAGAGCTCTATCGTTCAAAGCATTATAGTTCAGACACCCATAAATCACTATGTTTGTTTATTTAGATAATTGGCCCATTAGCGTCTGTAACATCTCAAGCGACACAACTTTCTGGTGTGACCATGTGCCAGTTTCCCTTTCCCCTCTCTAGAGCATTAAGGGAGCCGAAAGCTCTGCGCAGCCGAAAGTCCCCCAGCACACAGTGCGTTAGGGGGACAATCTATGCTTGCAGCTCTCTTTGAGGAGCAGCCCCCGCCCTCCCCAGCGATCTCTTCCTCTTGAAGACTTTCTAAGCCCAAGAGCAGATGCCACTGTGAAATAAACTGGAGACTATCACCACGTAATAGGATTTGAATGGAAATACAGTTACGGGGCTGGCTGGCAGCCGCGGGAGCGGGGAGGAGCGGTAACCTCGCGCCGCAGAGAGCCACACAATGACCCCGGGGGGTCCGTGCCCTGCACCTGTGACCACTCCTGCCCCAATTACCCCCCGCATCACGGCACGTCCGTAGCGCGGACCGCGGCTGGGCAAGGGCAACCCGAGCCCCGCAGCCCTGCGGCGGCCCCGCCGCCAGCCCCCCGCAGTGACTGCACCAGCGCACGCCTCCCCTTCCACCCCCTAAAACAGACACGGCAACTTCGCGCAGCGTCCTCAACTCACCGGGAGGCGCCGGCCCCGTGGAGCGATGCGCCGGGGGATGCCGGGGATGCCGCGTCTCGCGGGGCGCAGCCCGCAGGGGCCGGGCAGCGGCGCAGCCAGGGGAGGGAAGGAGCGGCAGCAAGTTGCGGCGCGTCTCTCGTGTCTCGTCGTTCTTCTCTCCTCTCCCCTTCTCTTCTCTCCCCTCCCTCCTCCTTCTCACCCCCCCTCCTTCCCCCTCCTTCGCCCGGCGGGAGGGCCGGGGGGAGGCGGCGGACACGGACGGAGCGCGGCCGCGGACCGCGGCGCGGGCAGGCGCGCGCCACTGCGCATGTCCCGCTCCCGCCGCCGGGAGCTGGGAGCCGGGAGTAGGGAGCAGGGAGCTGGGAGCAGGGAGCCGACCGATGGATGCGGCGGCGAGCACAGCACAGCATAGCACAGCCCCGCCGCCCCCTGCGCGCCTTTGCGAAGGCTGCGCGGGGCACGGCTCCCGCCGCATCGCGTTGCTCCGCGGAGCCGGCGGGGAGCGCGGACACGGCCGCCGGCGCAGGGTTGCCCACCTTGAGAAATTGCCGCCGGCCCGGGGGGAGCTCGGCCGCCCCCGAGCAGCGGGGAGCGGGAGGCAGCCGGGGCCGGTGCTGCCGCTGCGGCGGATGCGGGAGCCGCCGCCCCGGTTGCTGCACAGGGGGCTGCGCGGCTGGAGGATGCTCCGGTGGCTGGCCTGGAAAAAGAGGAGTAAAGGAGAGATACTGGCTTGTTATTTTATATTTTTTTCCCGTTAAGTGAGCATGACCAATAAAGACAGGTATTACGACAAAAGGGACCTCGGCATAGTTGTTGGTGGCTTTTTGATGTTGTACCAAGGTCTTTAAGTGAAAGAAATAACTATATTTTTTTATGATGTAAAGTACTTGTGAGGACTGTGAATGAAAAGCACTGCAAGAGCAAAGGCAGGAAAGGCTGCAAAGGCAAAATGCCTAACTGAGATCTCTGGGGATTTTTTAGGGAAATTGCACAATTACTATAAGTTTCCACCCAGATGTAAGGACTGACCTAACACCCAGTGAGCTCTTACTTCCTGAGAACAAGTTCAAACTTCATATGCCATTCTGCAGTAGCACTGCTACTTCGTGTGTGGCTGACTCGAGGTTTGAGCCTAGATCTGCATTTGGTGTTTACCAAGCAAGGATGTGTCTATGCAGGAAAGTGCTGGTTTGTTGGTTGGTCGGTCGGTTGGGTTTTTCTGATAATCCAAATACAGCAGTACCATCAGCATTTTCATTTTCACCTAATCTTTGGCAAGATTATAGCTCAGTTTATTATCTCCATGGGCATCTATCCAATGAATTCTCAGAGCTGATCCTTTCTTCATACCCCATTTCAGTATTACCAGCTGTTGAGTTCCTGTGTTGATTTATTTTTCCTCTGTGGTTTTTGTTTGTTTGGTTGGTTGGTTTGTTTTTTATTTTGAGCCTGCTTTAAACTCTTTGGCCAACAACTTTTGGCTGCACTGGAAAACAACTTTTGTCCACGTTTTGTGACACATAGTCCATGTTTAGCAGAGTCCAGCCCATCTTAGTTTGTCCACATGACCCCTGCAACAAAATGTGTATTATTCTAGCATGTAACCTGCCAGCTCTTGTTCTGTCCACCTGATGGTTGTCATTTTACCGGTATGGTGTTGCTTCTCTTCTCTGTTCCTACCGTGCCACTATACTGGCACATTTTAGCTAACCTAATGATGTTTTTCCCAGACTTTGTTCTCTGGTTTCCTTTACCCATCCTTCTTGTAGAAAGTTCCCATCAAATCATTCCGTTACTAACAAGTTGGTTTTGTGTAACCCCTAACATCTGTATCCACATCCTACCTGGTGACTCTGCAATGAACCCAACTGTCTGTGAGATTGTAACTCTTTCACCTCCAACTGTGTGATTTCTTGGTACCGTAGTAAGTGAAAATTTACATATGTGGGGTCTTGAACGGGCACTTTTGTTCTACCTCTGTCTTCCCTCTTTCTAGACCAGTACTTCCCCTGCTCTGCTCAAGGATTGTAGATTTCCTATTAAGTGTGATAGGCCATCATAGCAATCTGGTGCCTCTGTAGTGTTTTCAGTTTCAAGTATGAAATCATATTGTTATTTGTAGGAACTTTTAGGGGATAGCAGTATTGTGTATGTGCAAAAAGACTAGGAATCAATGTTCTAGCAGTTACTTGCCTTCAGCTGTGTCTTTTGGCACAGTTTGATGTCATCAGCAAAATACAATTTTCATCAAGTCTTCACAAGGGATGCACAAAGCATGCCAGTACACTGAAACCCACAGGAACTTCCATCTCTTTAAACCTACTGTACACATTCCCAGTTCCTCCAGATAGTTAGCTTATTTGGATTTAATTGCATGAAAAAAACTTTCAAAAATCACAAGCTAAATCAAAACCATATACTTGCTTTTGAACAAGAGTTACTACATATGGTATAAAAGCATAGCAATTTATATTCCCACCTTAACCTGTACTCCCGTTGAAATGTAAACAAAGCCTCCACAGGAGAGGAGTGGCTTTCATTTGCCTCTTCCTTTCTTCTCTCTTGCCTCCTATCTCCCCTTTGCCCTCCAGCTCCAAATACCATTTGGTTTAAATTATCTGCCTCTGTATTTAGGAAGAAAACTGTTACTGGATGCTTCTCTTTTAAATCTGGAGAAGTGGGGTTTGCTCATTACCAAACTTTTATTTGCAGTCCTAGTCAGCAGACAGGCAAAGGTCAGAAAGGAAGGGGGAGATGCAGAGAATGAGGGAAGGGAGGCAGCCTACAATCTCTTGACAAAAGGGAAGGTTCAGGCCTGGAGTCAAAATGGAGGAGTAGCAGTGGGAGTGTAAAAGCAATGGGTATCTGGCAGAGGTGGAGGGATAGGAACCATGTACACAAGAGGCAAAGATGAAGTCCTTCAAAAAGGCTGGAAAAAACAAGCACTCTTAGACATGATTAGTTCTGCACTCCACAGGAGTGAAACTATTCCCTCCTGTCATTTCTGTGACAGGTGCCCCCGAAGGCCCCCATTGCTGCTAGAGCTCCATTATCTGAGGCATTGCACTGGCACATCAGTGACACAGTCTCTGCCACAAGGGCTTTACAGTTTAGCATGAACCAAAATCAACAAAGGAGTGTAAAAAATAGCATAAGGAGGGGAAGGACAGATGAAACCTCAAAGGCTGCATTGCAGTTTGTATTATGCAATGTCACGGTTATAATCATAGGTAAATAATTTACAGATAATGTACACACATAGTAGTGAGCCACCCTCCCTCTCAGGCATTTCCACTGCTTTTTTTTTTTTCTGTTCCCCATTCAAGAACCAGGAAAACCCAAGCACCTGATTTTACCTCTTGCCCAAGAGGTTGTTGTTGGCAGCAGTTAGGGCAACAGGCTAACACGGTCGCAGCTGAAGCACATTGTGTGCAAGCTGCTGGATTCACTCTTGGAGAGTAGGAGGAAGGAGCAACTGGACACGTACAAGCTTTGCTCTGACGCAGGCTAGAATAGCCTGTCTCTGTCTCTTGTTCTGCCTCGCATTTTACTGCTACAACTCTTTGTAAGTGAGCTGTGTATAGAAGTTACTTTTCAGCTGGACCATTTCCCAGCCCAGCTCTTGGGGAAGTCATACAAATACCCTGGCTGCCCAGCCAGCCAGTGTGGGAAAGAGTGTCAGGGACAGGCAGGAGGGCAGCAGGGCTTTTGCAAGCTGCTGGAAGCATTCTGTTGCAAAGGCACAGGACTGGCCTTTGCTTGTGTGAAGCAGGTGGTTTTACTAAACTGCATTTTCAGATGACTGAAATGGATTTTGGTGTTCAAGTTTAGACACCTTAGGTTTAAGTTTCCTAGGATGGTAATCATTAAGCCAGCAGTTCACCTCCACCATAATGAAGAGGCCCTGTTCCCAGCCACGCAATCCCATCAGCCCTGTTACCTGTGAATGAATGAAGCCCTTCAGTCACCAGTGCTGGTCACTAACCAAACAGAAATGTGACCCTGAAAGAAACAGCTGCCTGGTTTTCTGCTGGGTCAGTGAGTTGTATCAGTTTACAGGCAAGTCAAATAAGCTCCAGAGCCACCACAAGTGAGGAGGTTTGGGTTTGAGGAGAAAGAAAGGAGGAAAATGAACGAGACTTCCCCCTTATGGCAAGATCAGGCCACTGGATATGCATAGGTGCTCATAGATGCAGCTTTAGAGGTCGGTGTACACATTATAAATCAGGAATGCACAAACTCTGCAGGAGCCAGAAGCTCTTGCTATAATCCCTAAATTCACTCCTATTTTATATAATAATAGCATGGTCTTAGTCCCACATCTCTTATTCATATAGAAATACTCGTTAAAGAACTTTTAGTAAGTAATTGGAGAAAGATCTGACTTCTCAGCCTGCAGGGATCTGTGGTTTGGGAAAGCTGAAGTATCTTTTGAAGATATTTGAGGTATATCCCATAATTATCATTTGTGTATAGTATAAGCAAAGCTCATTATGAAGAAATGCAAGTTTAAACCACACAAGTGTAAATTTTCCATGAGTTACTAATGCAGACAAGTACCATAGGTTTAAATGAGCTCTTACAGTGTCCCTCACCCACGTGATGTAGCATGCTCTACCTGCCTTAAGACAGGGGAGATGCTCATCCTTGCTCAGCTCCCTCTACCTACACAATGGAAAAAAAAGTTGAATAGACTGATGTGTTTCTTTCTTCGTGCCAGTCCTGCATCACTTCTAATCTCTCATCCATCTAGGATGGAGGACTTAGTCCTCACTTAACAGAGTGTATTATAACATGGCCCAGAGCAGCCTACAAAGATAGCAATTACCCCTCTATATGTACATTGTTGGCCTGGTTTTCAAGAAGTTAGAACAGCCCTACTTCCTTAAGGAGCAAAAGGCCCTAGGTGTACCATCACCTCTGGGAATGAAGCCAGTAAGGATAAGAAGAGGACTTTTAAAAGAGGTGTGAGGGCTTGTAGGGAAGCATTGCTTCCATTCAAGGAGCACATTATTAAGAAGCTTCCACCATCAAGGGGACAGAATAAACGATCTAATAGCACTTTCTAACAGGCAAAAAAATCCCGGGAAAGCCTGGATGGCTGCATGCCACATCTCTGAAATCAGTGACAAATCACATTATGGTTGAGTCATGTAAAATAGTTCTGTCAAAGGAATGGCTCTTAGTGTGGCAAATTTGCCTGAGTGAGATGGTCATTGTTAGTTCTCCTGCCTGGTAAATGCTAAGGCCTTGCAGGCAAGTAAACTGTCTTCTGAATGGAGTGTTGGGCCTAGGCTTTCTCCAAAGGAGAGAAACTTACTAAACAGACAAAGTAATTCCTTGTGATGTCACCATGGGGGAAGATCACTTCCATACTTTTCACCAGGAGGAAGGAGAGAAGACCAAAGTAACTGCTCTATCTGCTGAGCAGCGCCTGAACCCACAGTCAGCCTTAGCAAATAACAGGTCTTCCCCACTGTGGGGTTCACTGCTGGGGCTGGCTGCAGCTTCCAACTGATCATGCCAGCCTTGGAGTGTCTTGACTTGGCTGCGATTCCTGTTTGGAAGTACAGCTACAGGGGAGCAGAGCAAGGTCTGCGGTGCATCTGCCCAGCACTTTTCCACACAAGGCTTTCAACCCAGGAATCCTATTGTCATGAGACATTATATTTTTTAGGCTCATCAATTCTGGTGACACAATCCAGCAATTTATTTTTAGAGGGAGTGAGCAGGTGTCCATGGCATCATTTTAGCTGACAGTGCTGCAGTATTGCTGTTTGTGAGTACTTTGTATCTCGACTCATTAAAAGGATTAGTTATTTTTAATGCTTTACCTGATTTTAGCTTTAGGAATGAATGGCCTGAATGAGACAAAGGAAAATACTTGCACCCTTAAATAGACTTTCATCCATCAGACTTTCAGCATGCTAGTAGGAAACTGGAGAAGTGGTACTAATGATTCATCTGTAGCACTGATTTGTAGATGATGGCTGGGAAAGAGAATGAAAATAATACATTAAAACTAATAACCATGACAGATTGCGAAAGTATTTTGGTTCAAAAAATTACATCAAAATCATTTTTTCCCCCACAAGTATTTGAAACCTGCATATAAATTATTCAGTTAGAAAATTGGTTGCTAGTATTAAAATAATGACAATCTATATTCACATTTACAAACTATTTTCGTTAATTTTTCTTTTTTTGCATAATAGCCTTAAATCTTTAAGGCTGCTGTAATATATTCCTCCATCAATATTTTTAAACTGCCCGTCAAGAACATGTGGGAACATAGAGCTCATTTTCCAGGAGAAACAATTCAGTAAGTGAGTTTGACCCAAGCCCATCTGAATGTAATTACTACTGGCTTCTAATGACAGTCACAAGCATTACGCTTGAATCTACAAATTACTTAGTCTACCCGAGCTCCCACTCTTTGTATTCGTACCTATGCAGTTTCAATTTGCAGCTGCAAAGTTCAGGACATATTGCTGCTCTGGGGAACAAAAGACCAATTTCTCATTGCTAAATATGAACAGAGATGCCGCTGCATCATGTGTATAGAGGCTGAAGAGATCTTGAAAAACTTACCAGAAGTCCTGTCAAGAAATTCAAGCCATTACCACAGAGGAGCCTTTTAAAAATGTCTAGCCTTACTGCAGGGCACGTATTTGGAAGCAAATCAAAACCTACTTGAGGAACTGAGTAAAAAAAACCATTTTTTGAATTCACTAATGCTCATCTCAATCAATAGTCCACTTGCAAAGTGTAACATACCTGAACATACTTTGGCCATTAATGCTTAAAAGTAGCTTTTCACCAAAAAAAACCCTCCAAAAACAAAATCAATGTTACTGAAAGGTATATGAATGCTGTTGCCACTCTGTCACACACGGAGGTAGAAGGTTGACTCTTACAAAGGCTAGAAACATTTCTTTGCCTTTAGGCTGAGAATGATTAATTATTACTCACAAGGATACCAGAAAAATATGGAAAGCAGGAAGGAGAAGGGCTGAGGTATTAGATCAGAGCAAGAGCTGTGATGGTGCAGGCAGTGAATTAAATTTCTAAAGGTGAAAATTGTCCTGCTCTGAGATCAGAAATTAGTGATCAAAGCGCTGCAGCCTATTCCCACCCCAAATGGGAAAGGGCAGGGTCTGTCTAACTGGTTCATGGTCTGGATGAGGTAGGGCTCAGATCCTGGGGAGTGGAAGGAGTCCAGGCGAATGCTCAGTTTGAATGACAAATGCTTCACCAGCCTATGACTTCTTTTCACAGCTGAGCGCATGTAGGAAGAGTTTTTTGAAGGATTACAGTCTGAAGTGGCTGACCTTTCCCACCTCCCTTAGCAGGAAGCTGGAGGTCAGATTACAAATTCGGAGTTCCATGGCATGCTAAACGCCGCTTGAGGGAGGGGTAGGGCTCCTGAAAAGAAGCACCATCGGAAGGGCTACAGAGTGGGGGAAATGACCACAGGGCCATCAGCTTCTTAGAAAGCAGCAGCAGTCCACGAGAGGTGAGCTGAGCCGAGCCAGTGCTGGTGCATAGCTGTGACACGACAGTCCAGCTTCATACAATCTTTTACCTTTGAATTCTGTAATAGTTTTAATTTCGGGCTTCTCCAATGGCTTTGATTGTCAGTAAATCAGAAGAGAAGCCTGGAAGAACTGAAAAAAAAAAAAAAAGGAAAAAATGTATTTTGAATGAAACCTCAAGGATTATTTTTATGGCTGTATCTTCCTTTGCTGTTGATATCTTACAAATAAGAAAAAAATTAAAATATCCTTGAAGTTAATTTTTAATACAAGAATCATAATTAATTAAAACTTCAGAAATTAATTTTGAGCTAAATGCACACTTCAGATGCCCAAAGACAGGGATGTATTTAAAATGACAAACAAAATCCATTACATAGATAGACATTACAGGCAGAATAAAATTCAAACTACTTATTATTTGAAATGCAAAAATGTAATATATATGTTTTAAATTAAGTTGAAGTATTTTTCCACTTTCTTTTCCCACCTTTTTAAATCTTGTAGAAGGAAACATGCCCTAGGCAAATTCAGGAACTATTTCCTTTTTGATAAAAAGGTC
>VYZS01053854.1:0-10440 GCA_013400695.1 Neodrepanis coruscans
ACCCAAACCATTACAACTGCTAACTTGGAAAATTAAGAAAACTGGAACTTCAGGAGTGATACTGTACTTTGCCTAGCTAGTTACTGGGTGGTACCATAGCTAGTGTTGTAGAAAGTGCTAGAAGTGCCTGACTAAAAAAATATCTGGTTTAAACTGTAGCTTTCTCACTGAAACACTCTCCTGAAACACATATCCATTTGCTCTCCTGGGGTGAAATTTGAGGGAGTCAGGAGGAGCTGTGCCAGCTAGCTGTGATCTGGAGTGGCGGGCACAGGGTGGCAGTGGCCAGAGCCAGTGGTGAGCTGCAGTGACAATGGCTGATTCCTGGGGGCAGCCGCCAGTGGCAGCATGACACGAGGGTGGCCCTGGCCTGGCTTGTGTTCGACCTGGCATGTGCAGGGTCAAGCAGCAGAGCTGCCACAGGCAGTGTCATGAGGAGAAGTAAATCCACAGTGCCTGCTGCGGCTGAGGGATGCAACCCTACATGCATCAGCTTCCCAGTTGCCCGGACTGCGGAGCCCAGTGGGGTGGCCACACGCGTTTCACCTGGAGTGGCACCATGTGAGCCCAGCAGCCACACAGCCACCTGATCCCTGAACACGTGTTCCGGTATGGACGCTGCCATGATGTAAACCACCAGAAGGCAGGTGTGACTGGCATCTCAGAGCCGCGTCTCATCGGACAGAGATGGCACTGTGTAGGGTGGAGGTAGAGGGCTTTCAAAAGTGTTCCGGGCAAGGTGATTGCCCTCTCTCCTCCTGGGATGAACCCGAGACAAGGTTTGCCATGCCAGGGGATGCTATAGTTGCTCCTGTAGAACTCTTCGCCTGCCCATCCTGGCCGAGGGATCATCTTCTGCTGCTTCCCTGCATCTTGGTATTCCTGGATCTCCTAAACCCTGGTGTTTCACATGGTAGAAGGCTTCAGCAGGACCCCAATCTCGGCGAGCCCTGGAGGCAATGGGATCCTGCACTCTGCTTTTTCTGCTGAATCATTTTTGTTACAGCTTCAACCATTTTTTTGTTTTAGGTTTTGACGTGTTTGGTGGCTGGGGTGGGACCTGGGTTCTGGGTATTTGGACTCTTGGGGTCGTGTTCTGGGGGCATGGCTGGTATCATATTTATACACATACATTTTTTCATTCATAATTTTATTTTTTAATAAATCTTGTTGTACTCCTCTAACAAGCTCCCATCCCAGTGATGGTTAGACAACCCTCCCACTGTCTCAAACCAAGACAGAATGCACAACAATGTGTTCAGACAACTGTACAGACACACAAACAAATACATACGTAATTTAAGAGTAAGCAAATAATGCTATACAATCACTATGAGAGAAGGATTGGCCAACAGTAGAACTTAAAATTACACTGGAGAATGTATGCTGGCTTTTGTTTTTCCATCTTTGCTGGTGCCCATCTGAACATCAACGCAGAATGGAGGCATTTTTGTTTACTTCATTCTCTTTGTAATACATAAATACTAATTTCTTGGTCAGCAGCATAAATGTTTGTAAACTCATTATGGCTCAAGTGTCTTGAATTCCATGTCATTTTAGGTGGAAAATCAAAATTTTTACTTTTTTTGCAATAAATTTTATTAAATTAAGAAATACTATGTACATGATCTGCAAGGAACTTAAACCTACTCTTTATGCCCATGTTTTATTTTCAATAGAGAAAGAAGAGAAGAAAAAACAGGCATGGGATGAAAAAAGCTAGCTAACAAACTACCTCACTTAAAAGGATATATTTGATGTACGTATTTTGGTAAAATCATACCAAGATACATGGACCAGTAGAGCACATCTAGGAGAAACAGACCTTAAAACAGCAAAGCAGTTAGCATAACCAGATTTAGCAGAATAATTACAGAGTAATAAATAATTGGATACCTTTACTGAAACAGAAAGGAAAAACTTGAATTAAAACTCTAAATTCCAAATGCTAGGGAAAACAAATATTAGCCAATACGTATTCCTATACCAATACCTATGATGTGACATTCATCCTTCATCCTCCTTCAAGCATTCACCTGACATAAGGCCGTTATCCCTGTATTGACTCTGCAGTCCCCAGCTGCCTCTCAAGGTTTACTTTTTCATGGGCATGCCACTTTTTCATGGGTTCTTCCAATTCCTATCCTCCAGAATATGATCAACCAGGGCATCTCCATGGAAAGTTTTCACCTATCAGAAGACAGTCCAATACACTTTTCCTCTGACAAAATAGTGGTTAGAAAAATTTATGAAGCTTGTTTGGAAACCAATTAATTTCCAGGGTGGCCACTTCTCTCATAGACAGGCTGTGACAACACCCAGACTTCTTGCTCATCAGAATTATTAAGTGTGTATGGATGCTCCAGTGCTGCAAGAAAAGGTTGAGAACTTTGGCCAGAAGGCAGTGAGTGCCAGCTTTACCAACGCAAGTCATAATACTCAGCAAAGAGAGAGTTTTAGATTAAATGTGGGAGAGAGAGGCTTGAATTTCAGCTTTTGCTGGCTTCTTGAATAGGCGTGGGCAAAACAATGTAAGCTTACTGGACCATGGTCATATGCATTTTGCATTTGAAACAAAAATACTTCTCTACTGCCCTGGATTACAGCACTCATTTCACCCTTGTAAGAGGATGGGAGATCACAGCAGTGATCTCTTCAGTGGCACAAACACCAACTTAATCAGGCAAGAGGCTATTTAAATAGTTGTCCAGCTTTCTCAGGGTTTTAAGGAAAGATTTTTCCACTAGATTAAGGCAAGAAGATCATTCAAATCTATAACAATTTCTTTCTGACACCAGGCAGAAAGGCAACTTCTGCATCCTCCCTCCTGGCATCAGTCTGGCTCACAAACATATGGTCATGCCAACCCCTGCAATTCCTTTATCCTAAGCTTAAAACTTAATCCTGAGAGAAGGGCCCCAAGTCGCTAAATGGAGTTCTGAGTAAAAACAGCATGGGATTGTGTTAATAGAAATGGCTCCTGAAACACCTCTGTGAAGTGTGTTTTGGCAAAGTCACCTGTCAGAATGGCTCTGCCTTCGCATTGACTCTTGCTTTGGGAGCTATGGGGAAAATGCCTGTGCACAGGCAAGACAACAAGGCTGGGAGCAATGACAGCAAGCTACTGGGATGCCACTAGAATGTACAGGAAACCAGCACATGAGTTCTATGCTTTCAGCTGAGTGCACAAGAGCTGGGTTACAGGAGTCGGGTTTGGCAAGGATTGTCTGTGAGCCAGGGAGCTTCATGAATTGGTGGTGTCTGTATGCCACTGTGTAGAGGGGAGGAGAATCAAAAAGGTAAAGGGCCTGAGAACTGGAAGACAGACAAGAGGTAATGTATGGTGGTGGTGAAGGTTCTAATATAGAAAAATGTGCCATGGAGCTGGAGTCGTCATTATTTACAGAAATGTAGTAGAAAGAGGAAGTCTCCATTCAAGAGGGCTGGGCTCTCAGAAAAGCTGTGGGACAGGTGCAGCATTATGGGCCTCAGAGCTGAGGAAATGAGAAGCTGGAATGACAGTCATATCTGTATAAACTAACTTTGTGAATCCTCAAATAAGGGAGTGAAAAGGCACAGCCTTCCACAGTCTCTACAATCTGAAAAATTAGTGTTTCACCTGAGCTATAAATGGGGTATCTCTAGCGCATTGTACTAGAATTGTACAGTTCTAGTTTCTCCCAAAAACTCCTCCCAGGGTTGACAAAAGGACTGCAGCATGTACTTTTATTAGCATAATTTTTTGGGTTCTACATAAAAGCAAAGAACTTTACAAACATAACATTTCTTGCAGAATTAGACCTGAGGTGGTTTGGTACAAGTTTGATATACCTGAAAGGTTAAAAGAAACAAGAAGTTATACAATTAGTCTTTATTTTCTACTAATAACATGCATTTATTTATACCACAAGGTCGCTATATATAGCCACACAGGACTCTCAGAGGCAACCATCCTAAATTAAAAATCACCTAGCAAATTATTTAAACCATACCTAAACCATGTGGATGACTACCTTTTCCTGAGGGCAACAGAAAAGAACAGTTATCACTGCAAGCCCTGCCCAAATAGCCCAGTGCCTCTTCCATATTCTTCCTCTGGATGTGAGGCTGTATGGAGTATGGCCTCCACCATGAAGAGGAGTGTAGGAAAAGTCCCTACTTTCTGGACTTGCTGCTCTTCCCAGTTTCCTTGCCTGGCACTCTCCATGCATCAGCAAGCTGAGGACAGCCAGTCCAGTAGCTGTTGCTGCCAGGAATAGATTAAGAAGGGGAAAATGGGAGGGGTGAAGCTGCTTGCCTAGTTTAAGTCAAGCTCCACTGTTTGAGAAGGGAGCACAGTGGAGAGTACTGCTCAGAGGGAGAGATGGTGAGGAGGTGGGGGACACAATTCTGCTAACGGAGGAAAAATTTTACACCAGGTGGGAAATGTTGCTGGGGTGGAGAAGGACTAATCCACCCAATATGAGCCCCAGCATGTCTGCTGTGCAGGAGGCCTTCACTTTGCTTTTAACTATCTGCTCCCACTAAGTGTATTTGTTCTTACTGTGTGAGAAAGGAAACCTCAAAAAACACAAGTGCAGGAAAAGAGGTCAGATTGCTACATGTACTTGATGGAGTAAGATGAATTCCATGCCTTGGGAATGACTCTGGTGTCCCAGTGGTGAGCTTAGGGTGAAGGTGTGAACCATGGGAGAAGCACAGCCCATGACCTGGGGTCACTCCAAGGACACCCCTTGCACAGTGCCAGGCTTCAGCACTCTTTCACACCAGCCAAAGTTACTCCTCCCTGTCAGCTCCATTGTGGAGGCCAGACTGGCCTAGCAAGCCTTCTACACACATAACATGTGGCCTGAGCCCCAGAACCAAGAGGCTCTGGTCACTTACCTCTTAGACTTTGTAAAAGAAAGTGAAGCAGCCAGGAATACGGTACTGGAGTGGAACTAGTTTGTCTTCCAAAAACTCCTTGATCTTATTGACATAATTTTTCACTTTGATGTCGAATGTCAGGAAGGGGTGGGTTGTTCCTGGAGTGAGGTCCTCCAGGTCAGCAGGCTTTCTAATGGGAGGAAAGAGATGGGGTTAATTAGAACAGGAACCACACTTGCAAGTTTCACTTGTTGCAGCTTAAGTGCTGCAATTTCACCTTCAAAATAGTAGGCTGCTTTTTTACAAAATAAAACTTAGCCCTCTGCCCCTTATCAGTGGTGTGAAAATACACTTAAATGTATCTGATTGTGCTCTGAAACACTAAACAAAAATCAAAGAAAAAAAACACACGTAGAAAAAAAAACAACAAAAAACCCACAAAGCTTTTGTGTTCTGTTACAGACACCTACTGCAAAATCTCCACTGCTTCAAAGGAATTAGTCCACTTTAGAGTACTGAAACCTGAAGAATTAGGCACCCAGACTGTTAATGTCAAAATACAGTGTACATTTCAAATCTAGCAGAAGAGAATCACATTTTAAAATCACCATTTTGGAAAAGTTTGGGAAAAAACCTCTCATAACAATCTCATTCTTTTTAATCCACCATTGTGACATTAAATATGGCACCTTTCAGCCACAGAATCATTAAGAGTCACTGAGAGAAAAGTCTGGTTCCAATACTTCTATCCCTGCTAACCTATAAATGAAAAAAGTATACATACAAAAGTGTACATGATATCAAATTTTGACAGCAGAGGCAGTAGGAAAGCAGAAAACATAGATCTGCTCTAGCAGTACATATAGCATGTAACTCATGTCTACTGACACATATTTTCATGTAAATTGTCTTTATATCCTTCTCCAAATATGTACATAGATATGCTGAATAATACTGTCATCTTGGAGACATAGTTTTTTATTAAAGTGCATAATGAATATGGCGTAAGTTAGAAAACAAAATTTATATCACAATAGTCCTTCCAAATGAAATAGCCTCCATCTCATTTGTCTATGTGAACATAAATCTACCTAAATCACTACAAAATTAAAATAAATTAAATCAGTTTGTCACAAACAGAGAAAGATTTACCAGCATAAATTAAGACATATTGTATAAAAAAACAGAATAAATAAAATAATTAAGAATTTCAAGGAACTATGGGGGAACCAGAGAAGGAGGTAAATTCAACAATAACCTTGCTCCAGCTGAACTCATCTGTCCCTGCACATTCCTGAACCGATGACTAACAAAGCACAACTGCTCCAACTCCCTGGACAATTCTTTCTCATTATAGACCCAAGGCTTCCATTGACTGAAGTGTGGCCTTATCTAAATCATGTAACCTCTCTTTATATGTGCCCTTAGAGGCTGTGGATGTAGTGTACCTGGACTTCAGCAAAGCATTTGATACAGTCTCTCATAATAAACTACTAGAGAAGCTTTGTGGCTCATGGTTTGGACAGGAACACTGTGCTGGGTTAAGAACTGGCTGGATGGCAGAGCCCACAGAGTGGTGGTGAATGGTGTCACATCTTGATGGCAACCAGTGGCTAGTTGTGCCCCCCAGGGATCAATGTTGGGTTCAGTCCTGTTTAATACTTTTATTGATGATCTGGATGAGGGGATTGAATCTATCATTAATAAATTTGCAGATGACACTAAGTTGGGAATTAGTGTTAATCTGTTAGAGGGTAGGAGGGTGCTGCAGAGGGACCTTGACAGGCTGGATAGATGGACAGATTCCAATAACATGAGGTTTAACAACTGTAAGTGCCAGGTTTTACACTTAGGCCACATCAACTCCTTGCTGAGCTACAAGATGGGGACTGAGTGACTGAACTGTGGCCAGGCAGAAAGGGGCTTGTGAATACTGGTTGAAAGGAAACTTAACATGAACCAGCAGTGTGCCCAGGCGGCCAAGAAGGTCAATGGCATCCTGGCCTTCATCAGGAATAGTGTGGCCAACACGACCAGGGAAGTTATTCTTCCCCTGTCTTTGGCACTGGTTAGGCCGCAGCTTGGGTATTGTGTCCAGTTCTGGACCCCTCAGTTTAAAAAATATTCTGAATTGCTTGAACATGTCCAGAGAAGGGCAGCGAGGATGGTGAAGGGACTGGAGCCTAAGCTCTATGAAAAACAACTGAGGGAGCTGAGGTTGTTTAGCCTGGAGAAGAAGAAACTCTCTTATTGCTCTCTACAACTCTCCCTCCCCACCTCCCTCCCTCCCTTCTTTCCTTCCTCTCTTAAACATCTCATACCAGGATTATGATGATGGCTGCTAAGCTGAAGTCATCTTAAAAGCAAGACTATTGCCAAGGTTCAGCTTCTGGGATTTTCAGAGCTGAGTCTCTGTGGAACTGGGGGGGCAACTTGATGTGAGTATGCAGGGCTTGAAATTAGGCTTTCTATGGGACTTGTTCATAGAATTTGCTGTCCCAGAATCTTTCCAGGGTTTTAAGATATGTGTAAGTTTATTCAGGCACTAGGGGTCATAGCAATTTTGTGGGGAAAATATCTCAGAAGAGGCACATCAATGTTTTTGCTTCACTTGCCTGAAAAGGATCATTGACTGTGGAAAGGAGGGTTGGGAGTGCTCTTTTGGAGCAGAGAAGTGTGGAAAAGCCAGTCAAGGCTCCTCTGTAGCTACAGTACTCAGGATACAGAGAGGTCCAAATGCTTGAGGAAAAGCAGGTCACAGGCCATGGCCTGGAAGCTCCACCACTACTCGTGCCCTAATGTGAGACAAGAAGAGTCAGTGGAGATACTGCAGTCCACCTCGAAGCCAGAGCAAAGTGTATTTGTGACAGCACAGGTTTTCCCCTCTGTTTTTCCTAAAGGCAGTCATGGGTGTTGTAATATACTAACGATAATAAAAGAAAATGCTGGCAAAGCAGAGGTACCTGACATAGCTATAACTTTGCCTCTGTGACACCATTAACCCAGAAGAGCACCTTCTGAGCACCGGTGATGTGGTATGGCCTGTGTTGACACACCAAAGACAGCTGCAATTTTTTATAGGATGTAGCTATATATTTCATTTTCGCACAGATAATCCCACATTACTTGCTTGATGGCAGATGTGAAAAATGAGACCCCTCCCTCAAATAGTGTAATGTAACAACAGCTCCTCATGCATCCACATTTTTCTAACAAACATACATGTAATAAACAAAAAAGACCTGGTTCCTTTACATTCACATATTGGAATTATTTCTACATTTGTCTACATTAGAGGACTGTGCATGATTCTTGGGGCACTTTTAGCCGTATGATAAATAAAATTACTTCAGCAGTTCAGTTCAGTTTCAGTCCTACATCTGAAAAAACTCTTACCCAAAACACAAGACTCAAATCACACTGCTACAAGAATGTATTCCCCAAAATCATGATGGTCCTTGGAAGCCAGAGCTGGGAGCTTGTAAATCTCAGCACAGTAATTGCCCGGCTGCAAAAGCCTTCAGACTGATGGTCCTCTGCTAATACGCACACCCAGGATTGCAAATCCCTGCCCCAGAGGCTGCTTCAGGTGGCTGGTACAGCATAGTGAAAGGCAAGTAAAGACTGGTAGGACTGAGCAGGCTCCCCCAGCTTTTTCTTTTTGGTAATCTCTTTGTAGCTAAAAAAAATCATCATGTATAGGCATACAGGAAAGGCATTTATATCCAAGAAAAATAAAAAACTGCTGAGTTTATTCTGCACTTTCAAAGCAGAGCACATATAATTTTCTAGACATGAAATCTTAATAATGCCTTAATTTAAGCCAGCTGACTGCTGGAAATGTGATTGCTTTTAGAGAATTAACAACACATGATAATTTGATTCTTCCAGAGTCCATCACTTTGAACATGGAGATGAACTGAATTTTTCCTGGTCAAACAGAAAATGAAAAGCTTTAAATGACTTTTAAATGCAGGGTTATTTAAAGCAAGACTGATGATACCTGTTTTAAATTTGCTGGGTTCAGTCCTACCCTTCTATATTAAAAAAGGCTCCCTTACCCTTGATCTAGAACAGAATTGTGGCTGATGACAGCAAATACCAATATGAAAAATATGAATGTGCTACTGACTCCGGGGGAAGAAGTCTCTGATTTTTATCGGATTTCCTGCCGTGGCTCTTTGATCAGGAAAAAAATAAGTAATTTATTTTTAAAAATCTGTCATCAACTGAATGCTACTGCTATGATATATTGTAATAAAATTCAAATTTAAAAGGGCTTTAGAACAGGAAGAACAGAAAACAGAAACACAGGAAGCAAATATGCAGAACACTATAATGTGGGAGGTAAGAACAGTACTAAGCAAAAATGAGTCAAAGCCATGGTGTCCAAACCTGACTACCATAATTCTCAAAGACTAAGATATCTTTGGGTGTCGTCTGTATTTAACACCTTGTCTTAGAACTGATTCTAGTATTACATTTCCTTTCTCTTTTGTTTGACAGATGAATAGGCTGAGTCTTCACCAACAGAAGACAAAAGAGGAAATTGTGCAGGTATTTTCTGGAGAATCATGGATAAAAAAATGGTATTTTTCCCTTCTTACCATGGAGAGATTCCATTCCTCAGCAGCCACCTTTTGTATTATTCAGCAGCCACCTTTTGTATTATTCAATACATACAAATTAGACACTCTAAGAAATATAATAAAAATGTAAAGGCCCTGGTGTTTTGGTTTTTCAATTGTAAGTAAATTGAAATTGTAAGTAAATGTTGTCCTGGTTTTGGACGATATTAGGTTTTATCAATGGACAAGAGACGGATAGGGAAGTCAGCAATTTATTAAAGGGTAGATATATGGGGGAATAAATGGGGGTAATTGCCCAATTATGACCAGTCGGGATTCCCTCTGACAGACAGACAGACACACACACACACACCCCCACACGCTGTAACCTGAGAATGGCCGGGGGAAGGGAATGTATATCACACTCTCCCGACAGGGCAGTCCAGCCCCACCTCCCGCCCCCTGCGGTTACGCTGGGAGAAGGGAGAGAGAAAAAAAAAAAGNTACCTTATTCAAGAGTGAAAAATTGCATGGTTCATGCATTGGTGTAGAAAGATTTCAGGTGTGGTACTTTGTAGCCAATACCTCTTGAGGCAGATTGAGGGATCCCATTAGTGCTCATTTTCTCAAGGTCTGGCACACCATCCCATCACTCATCACTGACAATTCCGATTTTGTCCTTTTCCCCGTTCCAAGTTAGTTTCAAGCTCCATTAACAAGCTCTGATAGCTCCTCTGCCAGAACTCTTTTTCCACTCTGAGAAAGGTGCATCCCATCAGGTCTCAGTAGACCGGGTGTTGAGCAAATTATGCTATGGTCAAAAAACCTTAATTTTTTTCCAGCTACACCAATCTTGGAGCCACTCATTTACCTGATGGATTTGCCTATTCCTAACAATATTATTACTTGTTACTGGGATGTTTAAGGAAATCACTACCTGTGCTACTGATCTCTCTACCAATCATCTCAGGGCCCTAAAGACTCTGTCGTGGGGTAAAAAGCGAAA
>VYZS01053855.1:0-17181 GCA_013400695.1 Neodrepanis coruscans
AGCCTGAGGCGAAGATACAGTAGAAAGGCCGCAGTAGAAAACTACCCTGAAACTCGAGAAAACGGTCCTTTTAGGCTGTTTTCCTATGTATTAAAAAAAAAAGCAAAACAAAGTACTGTTCCAGGTCCCTAAAATTCATCCTGTGGTGTCACTGCTGTGTGGGAGGTACATCTCATGCAACATAGGCCCTTCATCCCAACGGGTGGTGGCATGAGTTTTACATCTGGCCCCGAAACCCCGCTGACAACTCTGGGTTTTAAGAGAGAATTTCTGGATCCAAGAGGGGGAGGGGGCCACCGCTTGCTTTCAGTCGGGCACCTGTGGTGTGGTGTTTGAAGTCCATGTGCTAGTCTCTGGAATGCTGGGTAACACTGTCGTTTGCCTGGACAGAGCTGGGGTGGCCAGAGTCTGTACCCTATCTTGATAGGCCTCCGTCTCCTCTGGAATTTTATCGGGAGTGGGTGAGTCCAAATAAACCTTGTATAATTCGCAATGCCATCAGCCACTGGCCAGCTCTGAAGAAATGGACTTCAGCGTACCTCAGGTATGAACAAGCTTTGGATCAGGACCAGTGGTCAATTAACCCTTGGTTAATCTTTGTTTGTATTTGGAAGATTAGCTCAGATTCCTGTGTTCTCTATGAAGATGTTCAGTCTTGCCAAGATCAGGTGCAGATTTCTTCCTTGCAAACATACTGCCCTACTGGTTCCAATGCAGCCAGGAGAATGGGTGTTTTGGCTGTCTGCAGCCAGCTGGTTCAGGCTATTGAAATACAGCTCATGGGAGGGGGCAGTAGCACTGAAGGACAAACTGACTGGTTTATGTTTGACGCCTTGTTTTTGTGAAAAAAAAAAACACCCTAACCAATGAGCATTTTAACAATGACTGAATTTTTACAGAAAAGCCCTTCTTTAAGAGGGGATTTATGGCTAGACCTAAATTCTGTGGGTTAGATCTAAATCTATAAGGTTCAAAGCTAGATACCTTACGGAGCTAAGAGCTGTTAGCATCGTGTGTGTATCTATCAGTTTCTGTCCTCTCCTGGTCAATTGCTTTTGAACATGTGAACCCTTGGATTTGGCTCTGCTGAGTGATTGAGATATCAAGTTCTGCCATGATTCATGAGAAGAAGTGGCTGAAGAGGGCCTTCTGCAGGAAGGAAAATGGAGCTCTTTTGTGAACTCTCCTGTTAGGAGAGTATTTAGATGGGCAAAAGATACTATGGTTGACTGCAGGAAGCAATTGGAACAGAATTCCAGAGTCCTTATCAGACAGTAAAAAATCTAATCTAATCCTGGCAAGACAACCTTCTTATTTTTGCTGCCCATGAGACACGTTGTTTTTAAAATAACCAGTGTCTAATATATGGGCCAATTACAGGCCTTGCTATAAACCTTTGATTTATTTTGCAGGGAGGTGGTAGGTCCCAAGATAGTGAGTGTGGCAATAACACCAAATGGTTATGCAGATGCAGTGTTCCAGGACCGTTTTGTCATGCCAGAGGAGCGCCAAATGCCTTTCATGGACTTTTTGGACATTGTGGAGAAGAAAGTGACCTCTCCCAATGTATTCTATGTGCAGAAGCAGTGTTCAAACCTCACCAAGGAGTTTCCTGAACTAGTCCGTGATGTGCAGCCTGACATACCATGGATGAGTGAGGCACTTGGTAAACACTCTATTTCTCTTGTATTCAGTAAATATTTTGCATGAGGCATTAAAACAATTACAGTAGGTTCATGGTGAATGCTTGTTCTCTTTCTGAATGCCACAGCTCAGTTTGGTTTCATCCTCTTAGAAAGCAGAAGTGATAAAGTATGTAATAGAGTAATTTGGTGTTGGATTACTCTGGAATCCGTATCTTGGTTGTGTATTGAGACCTTCACAACTGAAAAAAATGTGGTGATAGTGTCATGTAGCACTTCCTTACAACGAGTGGCTTTTCTCTGATCTGGAGTCATGTTTTGGCTCAGTGCTTCCAGTTTAGAAGGAGGTTGCTGTTGCTCAGAGGGTGCTTTTTGCAATGAAACCTGGTTATGAAAGAAGTTACAGAACAGATTTTGCAGAAAATTGCTTGAAACACTTCTAAACATGATACAAATGCTTTTTTTTTTTTTTGTTGACAACATTTCTCCATTTCCTACCCATGCAGGAAAGAAGCCTGATGCTGTGAATTTCTGGCTTGGGGAATCAGCTGCTGTGACATCTTGTATGTACCGTATGGCACTGTAAGTCTTCTGTGTGCTTTCAGCATAGGTTTCAGCGAGCTTGTTTTGACTTAGTGGCTCTGAAGGGCTATGTTTTTCTGACAGGGCAGTTCTATTTTAGCTTGTTTTTTTTTTTTAATTCTTTTCTTCTGGGGCCTCTTGCTACTGTGTCTCTGGGTGCCTCTACGTAGCATTGTGTCAGGCAAGGCACTGACTGTTTCATTGAATGCGTTTGCTACAACATGATGTTACTTTCCTACTGGCTACAAGAGGTAGCCTGATGGTAGTAGGACGAGCTGACAGTTTCAGTTTAGTGTGCAGGTAAACTGGTGCAGAGAAGGAAATAGCACTGATTTTTCTCTTTTTCTCCACATTTTTTTTTCCTCAATCCTAGTACATAAAGATCATTATGAAAACTTGTACTGTGTGGTATCTGGAGAGAAGTATTTTCTACTGCATCCACCAAGTGATCGTCCCTTCATTCCATACGGTACGTCATTTTACTATGCAATATGTCTGGAAGTTAGAAGAATGAGAGATTAAAACATAGAAAAACATGAAAGAAAAGGAAGCAGAGATAATAGTTTGATGTTTATGCTGTATTATGCTTTCAGCTGTGAACAGAAATCTGTTCTATTTCATGCTGCAGGTAGTTTGTAATACAAATGTTATTCAGACATCAGGTTTCCCAGTCCAGTAAGGTAATAGGTTCACTGATGCACACCTCAAGTACTATGTCTGATTCTGGGCCCCTCAATTCAGGAAGGACATGAAGATGCTGGAGTGAGTCCAGAGAAGGGCAATAAAACTGGTGAGAGGTATAGAGGGTAAGTCCTATGAGGAGCTGCTGAGGGAGCTAGGGTTGTTCAACCTGGAGAAAAGGAGGCCCAGGGGAGACCTTACTGCCTTCTACAATTGCCTGAAAGGAGTTTGTAGCCAAGTGGGGATCGGCCTCTACTCCCAGGCAGCCAGTGATAAGGTGGAAGGGCATAAGCTCAAGCTGTGCCAGGGTGGCTTTGGGTTCGATATTAGGAGGAATTTCTTCAAAGAAAGGGTGATTAGACATTGAAACAGGCTGCCCAGGAAGGTGGTGGAGTCGTGTCCCTGGAGGTGTTTAAGAACTTAAAGACTGGACAAGGTATTTGTGGTCACGGTCTAATTGATATGGTGGTGTTCAGTCATGGGTTGGACACAATTATCTTAGAGGTCTTTTTCAATGTAATTGATTCTGTGATACTCATGGCAGTCTCTTCAGCTTTAGAGTACTTAAATTATTCAGGTATCTTGTCTGTATTGTAGAACGTCATCTTTTGATACTTCACAGGTTTGAATTCTGCCTGCTCATTCATTTCTTTAGGAAGAAAAGTCAGGACAGTAAACAAGAAGTTGTAATTTAATGAAATATTCAAGTTACTAACTGAATCTCTGAAAACTGGAGAAATGAGAAAAGAGATTCTTATGGCAGCACTGCTTCACGTTGCCTGTTTTTCTTTTTCTTTATACTGCCTTCCTATGTGCAAAGCAGTAGTTTGTTTTGTTGCAGTGTCATCTAGAAGATGGCAGCTTAACTTTATGCCTCATAAAATAGGACTTTATTTTTCCCATTCCTTGACTCTCAAATCATCAAGATAAATAAAGGCAGGATGCAGTATGACACAAATATAATTTTGCATAGATATGTTTGCTGCTGCAGTATCTTATTTATACTGCTTTTGTTTTGTTTAGAACCATGAAACCATAGAATCAAAGAACAGTTTGGGTTAGAAGAGACCTTGAAGATCCTTGAGTCAATCCACCTGCCATTCAATAGACCAGGTCACTCAAAGCTCCATCCAGCCTGACCTTCCAGTGATGGGGCATGCACAGCTTCTCTGGGCAACCTGTTCCAGTGCCTCACAACTCTTACTGTAAAACATTTCTTCTTTATATCCAATCTAAATCTACCCTGTTTCAGTTTGAAGCCACTAATCTTTGTCCTGGCACTACAGGCCTTGGTAAAATGTCTTTCTTTGTCTTTCTTATAAGCCCCCCTTAGGTACGGGAATGCTGCAATAAGATTTCCCCAGCACCTTCCCTTCCCCAGGCTGAACAACCCCAACTCTCAGCCTTTCTTCATAGAAGAGGTGGTGTTGTACGTATGTGAGTGTATGAAATACATGTGTGTGATGTGAGGTTACTTTTAAAGCGCTGAGATAATGCTTATATTTCATAGTGGGCAGTAAAAACACAACTCCATCTTTTTGAGCATCAGGTTAATTAATAGAGAGAGACTCTCTCAAGGAAGGGCTTAGAAAACCACATGCAGAAGAGATGAAAGGAGAGCAACTGACAGTATCTGAAGCAGTTGATGAGCTGTGTCAATTAAAATTAGAAGAGAAATGCTGGCCATGAATCACTAATAAGTCTTGTGAGTGCTTTCTTGGTAAACTGACCTAAGAAGAAACACCCGAGTATAGAATGATGTGTAAGTCAGGGATGCATTTATGACTCCTGAAAGGGAAAGAAGGCAGTTACTGCAATAAAATAGGACTGGGATACAAATGGTCTTTGGCAAGACCTGTGAAGAAAGAAGACTGGAATTCCAAACAGGAATGCAGCTTAGTATTCAGACTGATTTAATATCATTAAGAAACTGGATAAAATTTGAAATGGACAAAGGGAAGGATAGTGGTACATTAAGTTGAAAATGGTTTTGTCTTAGTTTTTGTTTTACTTGGTGAAAATGTGACATGCTATTAATTCCTCTGAGTTGTGTCTATTCTTTCTCTGGTTCCAGAGCTCTATCAGCCAGCAACTTACCAGGTATCAGAAGATGGTTCATTTGAAATTGTGGATGAAAAGACTACAGATAAGGTAAAACGTTTATAAAGAGCACAATCAATATAGTGGAGAGTGTTTTGAGCACTGCTGAGCCCTCAAACTGAGCATATTCATTGATATTTAGAAATCCTTCATTAGTGGAAAGAGAATGCCCAGATATTTCGCTTACATTTTACTATTTGTGAAGGATACCCAGCTTCCAGAAAAGAGTTTTACTGCACACCTGAAACCATTGATATCATAAATTGTCTTTCTTCCACCAAAGTTAAACAGATCCAGTTTTAAATGCATCAACAATAAAGGAACTTATTGCATTCAGACTGAAATACATTAATTTTCTTTTGGCCCTCTATTCAGGTCTACATTTTGCTCTACAGTAGTATTGCTCACTGCAATAAAACATCTATGTCTCTGTGAATAAATTATATTTTCTTAGTAGTAAGAATATATATTAAATAAAAATGTTTAGATCTGGAGGCTTTTCACAAAGCCGCAGCAGAATCTCATCTCTTGCCTTTTACCTCTTCAGTGTGTGAGTAATACTACAATGGAAGCTGAGCTGTGGCTTATTCTGTGTTTCCAGAGTGGTGCTAATGGAATCTCACACTAAGGTGTAGTGCTGAAGTTTATAACTCTGTAGGGCATAGAAGAAATTAATGCAAGCAAGAGGGAATTCCCAGCAAGAAGGGGTGTTCTATCTGCTGGGAATAAAAAATAGACTAGAGATCTTAAGAAGAAGAAAGGAATTTCTAAAAAGAGTGGTGCTGATATTTAAATACTGAATGTAGGAGGGTCAAGTGACTTAAGGGGCTGGAAGTTTTTTCAAATCATGCCATGAGAGTGCAGTTTCATGAATGACATTTATTGCCTTTTCCGTAACTAGAAATACATCACTGAAGGAGGCAAATTTTTGCATCCTTGACCTATTTGCAATTGAATGTGGAAAGCTTTGAGGCTGTACATGTTTTGCTAGACAAAGTACATGTTTTGTAACCTAGGAAGTTTGATTATCTTTTTTCTCGAAGCTTACTGAAATTTTTTGCCAGGGTAGGTACCATATCCATACAATTTTGCTTTTAGGTACCCTGGATCCCTCTGGACCCTTTGAAACCTGATCTGGAGCTATATCCAGAATATGCTCATGCAAAACCGTTGCAGTGTACAGTGAAAGCTGGTGAGATGTTATATCTGCCTTCTCTCTGGTTCCATCATGTTCAGCAATCCCATGGCTGTATAGCAGGTAAAATACATAGTATTTCCAGATACATTTTTGAACTGTGCTGGGTGTGCAGCTAGATATCCCACAGCAAAGCATCAGTGGGACCAAAGGTCCCTTTCAGGTTATCTGTGTCTCTGCAGGATGGAATAACAAGCTTGGCAGATATAATGGAAATGCCTTCTTGCAGCCTGTTTTGTGTATAATTTGTAGCTTAGTTGACAAGTGCTTGGAATGTAGCAGAAGACAAAATTTTTCTAGTTGTCAAGTCTGGAGAAGGATAGCTAATGCAGTAATCATGGTCTAGTTTCTGTTTAAGATACGGAGCTAAGCAAATTCTCTGTCTAGCCTGCTGACTGCAACTGGTCATCTACATACCTTCTGCAAAGAAACTGCATGGTGCATGTGCCATCATCACATGGCAAAAAACCCCACAAATCCTGGAGGAAGAAAAGGAAACCAGAAAGCAAATGACTTTTAGGCATGGGTATAGACACAACATGGAAGATACTCTGTTTTCATGTGAGCTGAAATCTGCTCTGACCCTGTCTCTTACTTTGCTAATAAGCCTGTGTTGATTACTGTTGCCTTGCAGTTATCAAAAGTCATCTCTTTATTTGTAGGATTTAGCAGCATCTGTCCATCTCCTTTTTTTTTTTTTCCTTCCCCAAGTGTATTCCAGAACTTTAAGCATTGCTCATTTGGTGGTAGGGGTTGGAGGGTTGTGGATGGTGCAAAGTATTATTGTGATGTCATGCAAGTTTTGCAAGGTTTGAGGAAGAGATTTTTGCTGTTCCTTACCTGGAATAATGCTGTCTGTCAAGCAAAAGAGTGTTTTGAATAGCAGAACATTAGTATTCGTGTAATACTACAAATATTGTAAGACCTTTTCTTCAGTACTTGTGATTCTGTGATAAAAAGTTAGAAATAAAGCAGTATTTCTGATTCTCTTTTCCCAGCACTGCTGCAGCAGACCTCTAAAAAAAAATCAGAAAATTTTTTTAGAAGAAGTAGTTTTGCTTCCAGCTGCAAGCCCCTGGCCCCCTTTTTTTTACTTTGTTTAGCAGAAATGCAAGAGTTTTTGTTTACTTGGCCTTTAGGCTGTTAGTTGCAGTACAGTCTGTGTACACTTGAAAAATCAATATTCTGTGGGTCTGGTCCAATGAATGTCTGCTCCTCCTAGAAGCATTGGTACAATATTACAGTGCTTGACTTAGTTTTTCTAGGAAACATACACAAAAATTAACTCGAGAAGCAGAACTGATCTCATTGATGGCCATTGTGACATAGTGGTGAATTTGCCATCCTTTACACAGGGAGAGAGATTCCTATCCAGATATTAAACTTTGCAGTTTGGTATTTTTTGTCTGAATAGAAGAATACACTTTCTGTTCCTGAATGTTTTGCCAGCTTCTGCTCCAAGGAATCTCCAGAATAAAGTATGCAGAAGAGTTGGTTTGGGTTAAGAAAGAGTTGCATTGGCTGTGTTATTAAAGAATTCCATTGTTTGCTTATGTTATTTTTTAAAAGATTTGCTCATTTCGAAGTTCAATCAGTAACAAGGTAAAGCCTGTACTAGTGGAACTGTGTAAAAGTCTGTTTGTAAATCATTACATTCTAGCCTTAGAAATGTTTTTCCTTTTTCTTGTCTCCTCAGTGAATTATTGGTATGACATGGAGTATGACCTTAAGTACAGCTATTATCAGCTACTGGATTGTCTTACAAAAGCTGTGAAAATGCTGTAGTTGAGATGGGAGACTGGAGCTGGTGATCTCTCTTTCTGGTGCAATACAATCATCAGCATCTTGTGACTGGAGTACAAACATGACTCATGGGAAAAGAACTGAACATTAAATTACTGTCAACAATACGTGCCAAACAGATCATGGCTACTTTTCTTGATTTCAGAATCTAGATCATCTGGGCAGATGTTTTGCCTTGTAAATAGAAGGTTTGATAATAGCATTTTTAGATCATTACATATTGCCTCAGTGATGGTGAGCAAAATAAAACTTAAAGGGAGGCAATCCAGGTTTTGAAAATCCCAAAACAGAAGTCCTGACTTTTTACTGAGATCTGCACATTATTTTCATAACAACTCAAGTGAACAAGGAAACTTCTACTCTGCCACCCTTCTGTGCCTCAGGCTGTGTCAGTCCAACACATACATTCTGCTCAAGGCAAAAATCCTGTCCAATTGCGTTTCACTAAGTTCAGTGGCTCTGGAGTTTTGATGGTGAGAAGCGTCTGCAATAAATACATCAGTTTAAAAGTTTATTTCTCTTCTGTTTTTTTTTTCCAAGTGGTATGGTGGTTAAAGGACATCTAGGAGATAATGCAAAACTCAGTGCCGGCTGTTTTCTCTGTAAAGTTCCATGTTTTTATTGCTGTTTTTTAATTTCTTTCCACAGTTACATTTAAATGTAGCCTCATTCTCTTTCATGCTGGGTGATGATTTGCTTTGCTAGATCTACAGTCAATCTGCACATCATCTATGGTCTTGTGGCATGTTGTGTGATTCTGCAGCTTCTGTTTCATTCTCGTGCCATTAATTTCTGCCTAATGCTTGGTCAGGTGAGTTGTGTGAATTGGAAGCCTGTTTCTGCAGCCTTAATTCCAATTTGTGTTTCCACAGAATGGGATGAGACTACTCACATGCCTGAGACCCACAGGGTGGGACTAGAAGACTGTTAAATACACAAACATTGCAGAAATGTAATTTTGCTGTTTATGAAAACCAAAAGGTGGTGTTTATTATCAAGTCTTCAAGCAGTTCCTTAGAAACTTTAGCAATATGGGGGAAGTTTATTTTTCATGTATTAAGAAGGAAAATACAACTACCCTTTAGACAAGATTAATTGTGAAGCAAAACATTGTATATGTTTATTTTTTGTCTGTTTCTTTTGTTTTTTTCAAGAAACATAGCTGTAGTGTAAAGTTTCATCTTGTGGTGCTTGTCCAGAAATTGCTGAAAGTTCAAGAGGGATTAAGAGCAGGCTTTGTTTCACATCTAAATTAAGATACCACATTACTTCAGACTTTCCAGCTTGTTTGTGTTTACTGTGCCTTGGCAAAGGCACCCAAGCCAGTTCTGCAGTCAAATCTCGAATTTCCTGTGGTCGGGGTGGAAAGGCAATTTGAATATCTTTTTCCTACTTTGAGGTTTTTACTTTAGACTCTTTCTCCACTGAAAAGTAAAACCACACACCATGAAGAAGTGACAGCTTGTGTCTGTGCGAGTGGATGGTGTCGCTGTGCCGCCTCTGCGACGCAGTGTCTGCAGGGAGGTGTGCTCTGAACTACGTCTCCCAGCAGCCCGCGCTGCTGAAGGAAGTGTTCGCGGTGGTTCCTCCTGGACTTCGGGCTGAGATTTTAAGCCTGAGAAGCGACCGGCTCCTGAAAGTCCTGTCTCACACCGTTTCACGCGGCTCGTATCTTGCCACAAAAGAGGGCCGCAGCTCCCTCACCAGCCGCGCTGGGATGGCGGTGCAGGTGACGGTCCTGCCTTCCTCCAGGTGTCTGTTCGATGACCCTGTGCAGATCCGTGTGGTGGGTCTCCAGGCGCAGCAGGCGGTCACCCTCCGAGCCAGCCTGGTGGACGAGAACGGGGAGCTTTTCCAAGCACACGCTCGCTATAGAGCTGGGAGTAGTGGAGAGCTCGACCTCGGCTGCTCTCCAGCCCTAGGGGGTAGCTATTTGGGAGTGGAGCCTATGGGACTGCTGTGGGCTCTGCAGTCTAAAACGCCCCGTAAACGGCTGGCAAAGAAGAATGTCTTGACCCCTTTCTGTGTGGACTTGGAAGTGTATGAGGGCCATGGGGACATGAGCCGCCTGCTGGGAAAATGCACTAACGAAAGATGGTTTTTAGGAGAGGGGGTGAAGAGGATTTCAGTCAGAGAAGGTCGTCTGAAAGCAACCCTCTTCCTCCCTCCGGGTGAGTTTCAATTCCATTCTGGTTTACCAGGTGTGACTTATACCACATATTGTGCCCTGTGGCCCGAGGGCGCACTCAGCAACCCAGAGCGAAGTCTCAGTTAGTGGTCCCCTCAGCCTGCGCTTGGTCCAGATACTTGGATCCTCACAGTAGAGTAGGGAGGAGCAGGTGTTGCCCAGCCTGGTCAAGGCCAAGGCGAGATTATGGTGGTCCAGGGAGGGTAGTGGTGGTAATACAAGTTGTCTCCTGGTTACTGTAGTTGAGACAGGTCAGGACCTCTCCTGCGGTGAGAGCTCTGGCAAACAGTGTGTTTATTTCTTAGCTATTCTGTTTAGCTGGCAGGACAAAGAGGCCCCTGTGTTGCCGTCAGGCCTCGGCCCGGCCGAGATAAGAAGTGAGACAGGACTCGCAGTGAAGGGAGGGAACAGCTTTACTCTCGGTGCCCAATGATCCAAAAGAGAAAATTCATAACAGTCTCTCCAATTTTATAACCTCTAGTGCCCACCCATTATACCTTAGCCAACTAAACCCCATCTTACTACTATGCCCCCAAAACATCCAACCGAATGGTCTCTTATTGCCTATCCCCACCCCGTGTTAGTTCCCCCAGCTTTTATGTTTTGGTCTAGCTACCTCTTTATCTATACAGAAGAATGCAAACATGTGAAGGACAGGCCGTTTTCTGCTCTTAATATTCTAAGTTACTTAGCTACCTAGCTATAGTGAAATCCCAAATATTAAGCATCCCTTTTATGGCATCACCTGGGTTTCGGCAGAGCTCTGATGCATGACAACTCTGGCCGTGACGAATGGCAAGGCATGGTGGGATTCTGGACTCAGGCTGCTCCAGCAGCTGCCACGGGTCTTCCTGCAGCCTCTGGACTTGTCTCTCTGTCTTTAGCTAAGGAAAAGCCAAAAAAAAAAGTCTCTACCTGGATGAGCAGCTGGACTGTATGGGACATTTAGGAAATGGAAGTCAAATGGGAAAATCAAGGTCTTAATTAAACTGGTGTCATACTCCACAGCTTCATACAGAGACAGTGCTGAGACTGGATCTTGTGCAAAGCTACCTTGCACTCCGAAGTGTTTCAGTTCCATGAGCAGAACTTAAACATGGCTGTCTTGCTCTGTAATTAATAAGCAGTCCCTTACAACTGCTGCCACACCAAAGCTTACAAGCGAAGTCTGGATATAAGAATGAGCAGAGCAGCATGAGGAAAGGAAGGTCCTATTACTGCAGGAGGAGTTATCCAGATCATACTGAAGCCTGAATTGACATAGGTCAGTGCTGGCATTTGAGAGTATATGTCATAACTCAACTATTCCCTCCCTGGCAAACCTAGCGCAGTTCCTTAAAGAAGCGCTACTCATGCAGGAATACAGTTTGTTCATTGATCCCCAATGGCATGAGAACATCGAGGCCCATGTCAGCAGAATTCATGATGGGAGGAGGATGCCCAATTTATGAACTTCCTATAATGAGTTTCTAAGAGAGAGAAGAAATATCCAAGTTCATGTCCTTACAGTGATTTTGTGTATTTCTGAGAACGACAGCCACCACGGAAAGCTTCAGAGGATGAATTTTTTCTGATATCTTCTGATGTGTGCTGAGGGGGCACTACGGAAATGTCAACTGTAGGAACTCTTCTCTTTGCTGTACACTTTGCTCTACACATCCCTTTCATTGCAGGACCTGGTCCATTCCCTGGACTTATTGATTTGTATGGATCTGGAGGAGGTCTTGTTGAATACAGGGCAAGCCTCCTGGCTAGTAGAGGCTTTGTAACTCTCGCTCTTGCTTACATGGCCTTTGAAGATATCCCGGCTATGCCAGAGAATCTTGAACTGGGCTATTTTGAGGAAGCTGTGAACTTTTTGCAGAAGCAGCAGCAGGTAAGAGGCAAATTATCGTGCTCTTCCTGTTGGAAAATATTTTCTAGTCTTCTAGTTGGAATGCTGTATGTCACTGAATGCAGCTAAGTTTCTGAAATGTTAGAAGGAAACAATGTGATTTTGACAGATGGAAAAGCATCAACTCAAATTTTGCAAGTAGCTGGGTAGCTGGTTTTGCAAAGCATCTTCTAACACTCCATAACATGCTGGCAAAAGATTAAATCAAAGCAGTTCCTGGACTTGAAGTACAAAACTGCTTAAGCAGAAAAGCTCAGTTTTTTGCAACTTTTGCATCTTTCAAGATTTTAGAAGGGAAAGCAATCCTTTGACTATATTACAAGCTTTTGATTCTGTTCTACAAGAAGTGTTCTTCTAAAGTTTTGGAAGACAACAATAGAAATCTTTAACAAAAGAATCCCTTACAGTTGTAGCGAGGTGGGACATATCTTAAGATGAGACTGTATTTGACCAAGTGTGGGGGATAAGAAAGATACTTTATAGCAATATGTCATTGTACTTAACCCAAAAGTGACCAAGAGATACCAAGTAGCTTTTAAATTTTCAATGGAGTGCTATTTAAAGATGTATTCATTTCACAAAGTTATTTACTTTTTAGTACATGAACACCATGAACACCAAGGTTGTAGCCAGTGTGAGAACAGAATTCAGCCTTGCTTGTTTGTCTTGCTCCTCACAGAGCTCTGAAACGTCTAGAATTCGGTATGAAAGGCCTTTGTAATTACTTATTTATAAGTTGATTTAAACAGCTTTTGGGCTCACTGAGCCTCATGTGTAATGAACCTTACATCTTCTAAGGCAAAACAGAAAATAACAGGTCAACTGTAGGAGAATATTAAGAAATTGGCAATAAAGACATTCAATGCAATTAAACCCAAGAAGTGGTTTGGAGATAGGAGCAGTAAGATTCCATACCAAGAATAGATTTCTTGGCAGGATATGGAAGGAGCAAAGAGGCTTTGTAGAAGTGACCAGAAAGGAAAAGTGGTATAGGAGGAGAAATGTTAAAAAGCTGTAGAATTCATAGTCACTCTTATGAAGCCCCAGCAAAGGGATAGATGAAGGATTGATATAACCTGAACAGGGAGAGGGAACAGGCAAAATATGAGTAGTCTTAGTTTCATGAGAAAACAGAACTGGAGACATTATGTCAGCTCAGGAAATAAGGAGTAGTTGATAATGTTGTTTTCATAACTCTATTTCAGGTGAAAGATGCTGGGATTGGTGTTTTGGGCTTGTCTAAAGGAGCTGATCTAGCCCTTTCCATGGCCACATTTCTACCTGGCATCAAGGCAGCCGTCAGCATATCTGGAAGCGGTTTTAATTCATTCATTCCCCTGAAAGGAGATGGCTTCACTATTCCTCCCCACCCATATGATCTGGGGAGGATGAAGATCAGTCCGGAGTCTGGGCTAGTAGATTTTTCAGATGTCTTAGATGATCACAGGGACCCAGCAACTTGGGATTGCCGCATTCCCATGGAGAGGTCTTCAGCCAAGTTTCTGTTCCTGTCCGGACTGGACGATGTGAACTGGAAAAGTGTCCTCTATTGCCAGGATGCTGTTCAGCGCCTTCAGCAGTATGGGCGGGAAGTGGAGTTTTACTCCTATTCGGGAGCAGGGCACCTCTTGGAACCACCATATTTGCCTCTGTGTCAGGCTTCAATCCACAGAGTGCTTGGGATGTTTGTGTGTTGGGGAGGGCAGTGGAGGGAGCATGCTAAAGCCCAAGAAGATGCATGGCGCAGGATACAGGCCTTTTTCAGGCAACATTTGATGGGCTTAGACATCCCTAAGAGCAAGCTGTAGTAGAAGCTGTTGAAGATGCTGACCAGGTTTGGTATTTCAACACTTAGTGATTCTTGGAAACTCACCAAAAGTTTCCTGGACTGCCTTTCTCTAAACCCTGTTGTTGTATTGTTGTTTTATTCCCCAAATAATTTTCCACTTTTTAGTTGAATTTCAATTGACTGCTGGCTGCAGCTTCACTATATATTGGCCCCATCTGGTCTGCCTGTGTGCGGTAGTCTGAGAAAAGCCCTGTATCCATCACATAGATTGCATTTGTAATGAGCTATCTTCACTCTCAATCTGCAAACATCTCCTTTCAGAAGAGGGAATACTCTCACAGGATGAGTTTTCCATTGAATTCTTTAGTCTTGCACCTTTAGCTAACCTAGATATAAACTACACATTTTTGGGACACCACATTAATACTCTCACCTTTCCTCCTGGTGTATTGTTTTCTCGCATTTCTTAGTAAAAATGTTGCAGCAGTTCTGATCTTAGTTAAGTGAAGAGGCACTCTTCTGACTTAATCTGAAGTGTAGTGGTAACTTTTTCTTTTGTACCTCAAAACCCAGAAGTGAATCTTAGCCAGGTTACACTGGTGGTATCTTCTGCTGGCTCTGTATAAGTTACCTATCAGAGTAAAGTTTTCACTGCACTGGTCAATAAATGCAATATGTATGTGTGTGTGCACAGTTTGCCTAAAATTTGTTTAATGAAGTCTTCAATTGTCTTTATGCCCATTAATGCGTAAGCAACAATGCTGCTGCAGCCATAAGCTGTTGCTTCATCTGACTAAAGAGATCATATACAAAAGTCCTCAGCTCTTGTTGGGAAGAGGAGTGGTAGAGTCTGCAATATGAGTTTTGCATAGTGCTCAAGATGGGGGTGTTACAGATATGCTAAGTACCTGCTTTTGTATGTTGGAAAGTTAGTTTATCTCCGTTTTGGGAAGGAATAATAAAGCTGCTGCTGAGTTTCCAGGAGTTCTGTGCAGTGGGATGTCTCAGTAGTCTTGTCACTGTAGTGGACAGCTGTGGACTCAGGGACAGCTCTTCATAGGGAATTGACCTTACCTTCTGGGGAGAATATGCGTTTTCTCACCATTTGCTGATGACCAAATCTGCCAAGGATGACTGTGATATGCCTTGTGCTTTTGTGGGATAGTGACAAACAGCAGCTTGCTACATATCAAATGACATCAACTGAGCAAATTTTGCCTCCTGAAGCAGTCACAGCTCATATCCTAACCAGAGAAGCAGGTAGGAGCTGAAAGTCTCTGCCTTGTGCTGAGGCAGCAAAATCTCGCTGTTGAGAGCATTTGGAAACTGGAGTCCTTGGTTTCCAATTCTTGCTGAAACAAGAGCCCTGCCAGAGCCTGGATCCTGCTGAACCATGCCTTGGTTTTCTTGCTTCAGGGAGCAATTGCTACTCAAAATGAGCATGTTGGGCCTCAAAGGTCTGTAGATTCCCTCATGCGATGCATTCAACACAGACTAAGCCCCTTCAAGTACTTTCAATTTTCCTGCCCCAGCCTTCCTTAAACTGGTAGATGGGTACCACTTAGCTAAAGGTATGAGGAGTTAGACTGAGGAGGTCTTTCTCCTATTCACCCATACTGGTTATCCATCAAGTTTTATGCTATTGCTTCTTCCCTCATTTCTGTTCATCCCGTGTGTGTCCATGTCCTGCATGGACTGTTGTTCTAGATGTTTAATGAGTGGGTTGGACCTAGCAGAAAAGCAATGTGTAGCAATGAAGTCAAACACATTTAAGCAATTCAGTCTGAATAAGGGACGTTTTCTTTTCCCTCATTGTTTTGTTTTATTGAAGCAATCAAAAATCCCTGGGTTGCTGATCCACATTTTCCCCAGACTCAGGGCCGTAGGCTGTGAGTTTCTCTGTGATATGAGTAATTCTGTTCTTTTGTGTTTACAGAACATAAGTGAGGCTTATGTTGTACAGTGTGTTGTTCTCCAGCCTGTGAGATGACTCACATCTATTTTAATCCCAAACTTTTTTCTTTTTAAGCAGACTTTTTCAGCCTTTAATGGGCAGTTTACAGATCTGTGCTTTGAATTATAAAATGGTGAGCTTCTGAGAAAATATGGTATCTATAGGAAACTACCATTAAAATAAAAATAATTTCTATCAGTGAACCAACAATGAGGTCAGTGATGGTTTCGTACAGTTGTTACATTGTTACATTCAGCAGTCAGGTTCAAGGAAAACAGTGTTGAAACTAGAAGATGAAGGGAACTAACTGGGAACTCCATTGATGACAATAGCACATAGGACCTCTTTGTGTTTTTTTTCATTTTCTGGAAGGAAATCTTTGCTACCCAGTTAAAAGCCCTTTATTTATTGTGTGGATGGCAGCTGGCAAGAAAGACTGAAAAAGCTGATTTAGCTGAGCAGCTCTACACATACAGGAAAATATTCCAGCCAATTCGTTTTCACGGTGAAGACTTTTGAAATGAAACTCAAAATTGCAACTTATCTTCAGGAAATAGAAACTAGAGGCAGACTAATAAAAATAACTGGAAATGGCTTAATTTCAAAACATGCTTCTGCCTGTTCGTGAACATGTTCTTAACCATTTTTGCTGAAGACTGACTTTGTTCTTCCACTGAAAAGATGATTTAGACAAATAGTGCTAAGATCACTTTTTTCCCCTCCAAGTTGTTAGTAGCAAAAATTCTACTAATTGCACCTGGATAAATTGGGATGATTTATATAATTTCTCCAGGCCTACATTATTCAAGAACAACGTGAAAGTTATTATTTAATTGAAGATAGTAGACCTTTAGCTGCAAGAGATCCTCTGCCAACCACAACTGATAAAACTAATAAAAATTGGATGGGAAAAGCTGTTATTGTAGTGTGCCTGTCATTGAAAGGTGCTTCAGATAAAATAGAGTATCAAAGAACTAGCTTGAACTGAAAGATCTGTCTTGATTCTTAAATAGTCCCTTGCTTAGTTAGCACTTTGCACTACATTTCTTTTATGAGAATAAGAAAAGCTTGTGACAGATCTCTTAAGACTGAGGATCTCCCCAAATGTAATCTGTTATGAACAAGTTTATTACAAGGGAACAGTGCATCTTGCAGTGCTTTTTGGGACTGGATGAGTTCTCTAGCTAACTTGGAATCAGGCAACAATGAAGAGCACTGATTTGGCAAAGCATGCTTAAAATTTTCCATCTTTGCTTTGGGTACAAGTTGTGGTCTCTCTACATAGAAAGGAGACTGCCTCAAAAAGAAGAGAAGAGTGCACAAAAGCATGTGCTTGAGTGGAACACCTCTAA
>VYZS01053855.1:23478-37730 GCA_013400695.1 Neodrepanis coruscans
AGGGTCACCATGTGTACAGATTCCACAGTCAAGGAGATTCTATACGGAATGTTACTTACTATAAGAAATATAGTTCTTCTGTGAGTAAATGAGTGCTTGTGGCCAGTAAGGATGGTTCCTCCTTGCTGTAGTACCCAGTTCTCCAGTGCAAGATTCTATGTGGAGAAAATCAGAAATGCTTTTAGTGCTGTAAGATTTTTCTTCATGCGTTTTAGATTTTCATTGAAGAGGTGTAAATCTGCAACCATATTTAAGCATGTTTTCAATACTTTCATGCCTCTGAAAGTGATAATATGCCTCCAAACAGACTTTTCAGCTGAAAAATAGAAAAAAAAAGCTCTGCTTTCTCAAAAGCCATTCATCATGTAAAAAATGTTTCTCTCAAACAAGGGATCCTTTGATGAGCTTAGATGTCATGATATTGTTTGCTTGGCTGGCAATTCTGCAGCACCATCAGCTCTGACTTCCTGAAGGTACCACAGAAACAGCAAACACAGCATGTACCTACCTCCACTTTCAGGGAGGAGCCACAAACCAAGCCACTATGCTTTTCTGTGGTTGTCCCCAGGCAACTCAAGGCCTGAGCTTCTGCAATTTATCCCTCTTTGGTCCTTGATCCTTTGTTTCGTTTTCCTCCTATTTTAGTTTGTTTCACTCTATTAGTGAAACAGTAGAATTCTGAATTCTGCTTTTCTTCCTTTCCTTGTATTTCTCATTAGAAGAATGCCAGCTTTATTTTTGAGCTGTTGTTGTTGATAAAGTTTGCAAAACAAGTCCTGTATTTCTTATAATACAGATGATCAGATTATTGTGATGAAGTAAGTTGAAAGGAAAGGTTTTAATTATCAGGTCTCAAGCTTTAGTCAAATTAGTAGGCCCTCAAACTACAACATAATTAACTTAGCAGTGGTACAGACTTAATGCCTCTGTGAGTCCATTGGCTGTTTGCAGTGCTGTTGCAACCTGAATCCATTCTGGGAGGAGATTGTATCAGAGAAAGAATAGCCTGGTGTGTTACTGCAATAGAGAGGAAATTATACATTAGAAAGATTTAAATATTATACTTGTGTCATGGCAGAAGGACTCAATGCTTCTGGTAGGTCTTAAGTCCTCCATGTAAAATGAGGAAGAAATGTCAGACCCAGCACAAGCTCTTGTTGCAGAACTGGATTTTATTTAAAAATAAAATATCTATATGTCTGGGCTCTAGCAATATGGAGATGTAAATGCTGCCATGACAAGAATTCCTGGAGGGAAATATTACCTTTATCATTAACATGTGACTGTCTATTTCTATATGTGGATTAAGTTTGTGACAGTGAGAGGGTATATCCTTGCCAGCTATGGATTTCCTATGTATCCTTGGCTTACTAACATACCACAAAACCCATCAACAATCCCTGAACATTAGTCTGGATTCACAGAGGTTTTCTGACAAAAGGATACCTTTGCTTTCGTAGGTGGATCTTCTACCTCTTTCAGAGGAAAGGACAGGTCTCTTTATAAGTATCTGTCTGCTCTAAAGACTTCTCGTTTCAGCTCACCAGGTGAAGTCCTGAACATAGTCTGCATGATTTTTGACCACGAGATTGCTATGGGACAAAATGGCACATATCCTGAAGGGCTTCCACTTTACACACCCACAAATATTAGATTGTTGCCAAAGTGACCAGCATCTTACAGAAATGAGAGCTGAGTATAGAGATTCATTTTTCTTTCCATATTGTAGAATCATGATTTAGTGCATAGGTATGAAGTGAGTAGTAGTAGATCAGTGGGGGGTTGTGGGCTAGGACTAGAGCATTTTTCTGTGCAAATTAGGTGTAACAATTGTTTGACATTGGAATTCCATTCTGATTGAAGTCTGAAGTCTACTCCAGAGTTTCATGGATACATTGCCTTAATTTGGCCTTTTGTGCAAGAATGCACTTAATCGAAACTCAGCAGAAAGATTGAATACTTTCTGGGCTGTGGTAGAAGGTGGCTGTAAGAGACACTAATGAAAGATAAGGGGACAGGCAAAGATCAGTAGAATGATATATATATATGTGTGTATGTGTGTATATATATGGCTATGTAAGCAGCAGGCATGTGCTGCTGAAAGGAATATTTGTTTCCCAACGAGTCATCAAGATGTATTTCTAGCCCCAGCAGACTTGAAATGCTATCTGCTTGGTTCTTCACATTTTGTTGTATCAGTTGATGCTTGTTGAAATGAAAGGGAAAAGAATGAACTCCATTCTCTCACTTGGCCATAGCATATGTGAGATGTTGTTAAGGAATACATTTGATGCTGGTAGCTTGGCGTACAGAGGTAGTGGAGCTGCAAATTGAGCTTTTGGGGGTGGGAGCCTGAGGCAACAGCTGTGACTTGGCACTAACCACCCTTTGCACAGCAAAGGGCACAGGGACTTGTGGTCCAGCCACCTGACTTGACACTCAGCAGGAGTCGAGGGCTCAGCAAGAAGAGGCAGTTTTTGCCTGTGGGGATATAAAAGCCCAATATTTCCTCTGTTGGGGGTTCCTCCTTGGAGGCATCAGCTCGGGCTGTTTCTGTGTTACTGCACTGTGAATAAATTGTCCTAAGGAACCAGATATCTGACACTCTGCTAAGGGAAAACTGAAGTCGAGTTGATAAGGAAACCTGATTTGACTCTGAGAGTGAGGTGTTAAGCAAGATTTGACATGAACCTGTCACCTCAGTAGAGCTGTTCAGTGTCAAGGAGCTTCGGTCTCAGCAGTTAAAATCTCTGGTGGTGCAAGTGTGACTGCCAGAGTCTGGCAGAGTCTGAATGGTCAGACAGGAAAGTTTACTTAAAAGGTAATTTAATTCTTCTAGGTAATTTAATTCCTCTACACTTGCTTAGTGTGTTGTGTTTTTGTAAAGGAGGTATAGCAGTTAGTCAGGAAAAGGAATTCACTTCCAGTTCAGTAGAGGGGATTGGAAAGTGGCTGTCCAGAGTAAAAACCATTTATAGTTCTAGAAACAATGGTATAGGTGTCCTTTCTCATCCTTTTCAGAAGGTTCAGCTACCCCAGTTGGATCTCACACTGTAAGTCTAGACTTCTGTGGCTGGTCCTTACAGTTATTTTCTCCTGGATCTCAGCCATATCAGCTATGCAAGCTGTGGAGTCTTTCTGCACCATGTTGTGCTGTGTCAATATGGGTCACTGCTAACTTGCAGCACAGTGTCAAGGACTCTTCCTCATGTGACTATGCTAAATATCTCCCCTGACAAATTGCTTTCATGTCAGGAATATAGGAAAGAAATAAATTTGAGACTCTTTCCTTGTCCTCTTAAGGGAAAGTCTATGCTTCTCATCACAGACTTCTGAGGAACTGTAGCCACACAACATTTTCTTTTCTTGACAGCTTTGCAAATGGATTAGCTGTAAATCTGCCCAGAATTTCACACTGCCACAGCAGTAATAGGTTCTTGAAGTACTATATACTAAGTCTCACAGAGATGTTTCAGCTGGCTGTGTATTTCTCGGAATACTTTATAATTATAAGAAATTAAAAGTCATAAGATTTGAGTTTCCAATTATACAATCAATACAATGCAATTGGCCTACTCAAAAATAGGGAACAGGCAAACATAACTTTCAGTGATTAGCTGGGAACTCCTATTCTGCTTTGCCATATCCTGAAGAAAATATAGTATGTTCTGGAAACTAATCAGAGTCTAAATGCAGGATGCTTTGGTTTACTTTGGCAAACAAGTATTAGAGAGAAAATATAATTTGGGTGTTAAAATAGTGAAGTTTTGTTATTAAAAAAGACTGGTGATTTGTCTCCAGATAGCCATGTTGAGGGAACATTTTAGCTCTGCATGCCTCCTGTGGGCTGTTTCAAACAATGTCTCCAATATCAGAGCAGCTGCCTTGTTAGCTCAGAGCTCTCAAGCCTGCTTATTCCTGGCGTGTCTCTTCTCTTGCCTTGCACGTGCATTTCAGATTGTCAGCATTTCAAGGTTTGATTCTACATCTTTACTTCTAAAGTGTCTTGGGATTAAACAGTGGTGGAAGCACACATAGTTGAGGTATAAGGAAAGAACAAGGGGTTATTGTCAGAGGGGATCCCAGCTTACTTTTCAATGTGATTACACCCATAGTAAGCTTTTTCCAGGTATTCCAAAATGCCATATAAGCAGTTACTGCACAGCTGAAATCTGTGTTGTTTCAGGGGAACAGCATAACCACTTTGACATACAGCTATTTTATTTAATTTGACCAGATGAAACAACTCCATTTAGATTCAGAACACAGCCAATCATAACACAGTTTTTTTTTCAAGCAAGAAAAATGCTACCATAAATACAAAAGTTTTACACTTGGGAAGATGGAGATGAAAATTTTGTCATCAATGTGAAAAATCTATGTAATTATTTATGATCATTATCCTTCCCAGCTGTAGAGAATATGTCTTTTTCTTTAGTGTATACTGTAATTTTCAAATGCTGGCTGTGTGTTTTGCTTCCCAGAATGGATGATTCTCTTGGCAGCAGGAGGATATTTTGCAGCCTTTATTACAAAACACTAGTCCCTTAAAGTATGGCTTTCACCTCCTCTGCAAGGCTACCTTCAGTTCTTAGTCAGGCCTGTCAATGGACAGCACTTCCGTTAGCAGCAGCAATGACATTGAGCCCATGAGTGATAAATAAGAAAGCCAAGGAGGGAAGACATGGATCTGAATAGGGGGCTCAGCTGCTTAAAGCTGCTCTCCAGTCTAGGTGAAAAACTTCTGTCACTGTAGCTTAGTAAAATTTACAGGTCACAAGATGGCAGCATAATCTCACTATTAGGGGGTGACAAAATTGGAAGGATCAGATTGTTAATCTTCCTCAACTCAAACTCCTGCTTTGAACGGTCAGAAAGTCCTAAGTCTAACTAGCTAGTGCTCCCTGGGCTCTCTATACTACTGTGTACATAGATGGAAGTATTATATATGATGAAAAGCCTGTTACATCACCTTCAGACTAACCTATTTAATTTACACTCCGATGCACTGTGATTGTATTGACATAAATTGCTCATCAAGATTTCAACAAAAAAATTGCACCAGCATGTTATCTGACTAATCAGTAAAAAAGGCAACATTGATGGAACATTGACTTTGCAAAGCTTGTGCAACTGGGAGTAATACTTCTTGTATTTTGCCTTACTTTCTGCTCTTGAGATCTGACCCCTGCCTCAAAATACCCATTTCTAACTGAACATTACTTTTTTTATAGTACTACCAAGTAAATATATTCTCTGTGAAGAGTTGATTAATGTATTATTTTCTTTCTATTTGATGGATATTTTAGTAATCCGTATTCAGTTTTTATCTGCCTATTTGCCTCCTTGTCTCTGTGTCTGTTTCAGGGAGGTCTGCCCATTCTTACTATTTGTTGTGACCTGCACTGTCTGAATGTGAAGTACTTCATTTGGAAAAAAGAATTGTGTTAGGGAGAGATGATTCATCACATCAGTCAGCATATTATATAATGCAGAGTGATAACAGCTACTGCAAACATTTCTAGCAGCAATATTCCCACTTGTGACTTTAAATACCTCAGAAATGTCTATAAAAATAAATTAAATTATCTGCATATACTTGGAAAAAAAAACAAACCATGAGAACAAGGCAAAAATCTCTTGATTTTCAAAATTGATACTGTAGAATAAAACCACAGATTTTTAAGTTCACCTTCTGAGTACACAGTTTTGAGAAGAACATAGATGCAAGGAACTGGTATGATTCTACCAAGTGATTAGGATGTTTTGGCACATGTGCAAAACATGTCCCTATAGGTATTTACTTGCTGAACTTAGAGGTGTGTTTTCAGTGGACACTTTTGCAAACATTAGACTTTTGAATTTACACTGAAATTCCAAATGGTCATTGGCTTTGGTATACTTGTTCAGAATACCATTGTTCTAAGTTTACTCTCGCTGTTCAATATAGTTGCATCTGAGCATGCCTAAGAGAAAATGAATAAAGTGAAGGAAAAATGAGAAACTTGTACATTGCCCTTTGCACTAGCACATCAGTTCCAGCCTATGCAATTGGCCACATGGTGTCACTGTGTTCTAAGGCAGCAAACTCTCTAGCAATAAAGCCTTTAGCAATTCTAAGTTTTTGAAGTAGCCCAACCATGTGATATTATCTAAGGAGACACTTCAGCAAGAAGGACAAGGTCACAAAAGCTTCACAGTAGGAGTGTTTTAGGAAGATATTTTATACAAGACATCTATTTCTCAGCTTCTTGTACTTTCCTGGAATGCATCAAAACTGTTTTTAGCCCAGGAGTGCTTGTTCTCCGGATGTCTGCATAATTGAGCATGCTTATATGGAAAACTTTATCTTAAATTGTTGCAAGTTAGAAATTTAAAAATTCAGCAGTGCTTGACTCACCCTGCACTTTAGTCATAGTTCTTTTCTTCTTCTGTCTTTGTATATCTGAATGTGTACCAGCCTTTGATTTTGCTGAACAGAGGAAACTTGGCCTTATGGTGCTCAGTCTAGTATAAAATGCAGCTCCTGGGACCCACAAAATGCTATTTAATCCCTTCTGGCTCTGAAGAATACTTTGCACAACACACCTGCTGAAGAGAGCTGTGCCAAAAGCTGATGTATTGTGTGTTTAAGAAGTTTCATGATGTACAGCTATAGCAACAAAGAAACTGTTGTGTACAGATACAGTATGAACCTTAGCCAAGAAGATGATATCTGGCCCAGGGCATGTCTAAAGACTGCAAAATCTCATGCAGTAATAAGTGTTGGTGTGCACTGCTTCTTCTGTGAAACGGTAAGGAAGCCTAAAGTAGCAGGTCTTATCCTAACATACTGTTAGTCTGAGTAGGTTGGGTTAAGATCTTATAGAAAGGATAAATGTCTGGCAGTAACTTCCCACCTGTGAAAAAAGATTAAGGTGCTTTGTTTTGATTGCTAGGACTTTAGGTGGTTGCAATACTTTTCCTAAGTCAGCTGTTCTGCTTAGTCTCTGCATAGCTGCTGACACTGTTTTAAGATGCATATTTCTTATGCAATTAGTAGTTTCGCTACCAATTTTGTTTGGACCAGTTCACTTGTAATATATCTGTTTTGAAGGCCATATCTTCAATTTAAGTGCACAGTCAAGTCATGTTAAGTGTACAAAGCATGGTGTTCTGAAAATTTGGGTGCCTCAGTATGAATTACAGTGCAATGGTATGAACTGAGGAAATAGTTGTGTTAGTCTGGCCTTGGCTGTGGCCTGAGACTAAATGCTAAATGAAACCTGGACTGTCAGATATCACATGAGATGCCCTGGAGTGTGTGAATTTCTTGAAGAGACAGCAACTGCACACGGGATGGGTTCAGAAGACCAGAACCCATTTCAGAGCACCGTGTTACTTTGTGTTTCCTCCTGTTACTTGCAATGTAAAAACAGCTTAGAAGTATGTTCAATGATGTTTATTTAGGAACACTTATTTGAATATGATTTTGGCCTAAGATTCCCCTTTCTTTGCCCTCACCACTTGTCGTGGTTTAAGTGCCCAGGAAGTACCTGTGATATGTAACTGTGTTGAATCCTTTTCATTTTTTTGGTTTTTTTTTCCTGGAGTGAATTCACGGGGAGCTGGAGCTGTGCCACCACGGGCAGAGACTGTGGTGAGCGGTGCCGGCAGGCTGACTGCAGCAACTGCAGCGGTGGCAGAGAACCAGGATGGTGACAGAGGAACAGTGGCCCCCCAGTGCGGGCAGAAATTATGGTGGCCAATTCCACAGAGTGGGCTGTTGGTGGGAGTGACCCATGGGGGCTGTGGTGCGGGGGTGGTTGCTGGTGGTGGCAGGTAGGAACCATGGCGCTGCAGCGGTGGAGGATGTGGCCCCACATGTGTGTCTGCTCCCCAGTCTCTCGGACTGCGGGGCAGATGCATGCGGGGCTGTGCGCGTTTCTCCCAGAGCGGTGCAGCACTGTCCCGGGCACCCACCCCACCACCATGTGTGGACCCCATGGGCAACGTGGATACTGTCATTGCTGGTGATGCAAGAGGATGAAAGGCAGGTGAGACGGATGGCTTGGAGTTGTGTTTCCATTGGGCAAGTTCGAAGGAAGGTGCAGGGGAGTTGTAGAGCTTTTTAAACGGACTGGTGGGCTTGGGCTGGCTCTCTTCTGTGGACTGTGCTGAGAACGAAGGTGGCACGTGCCAAGTTTCAGCCGTCTCCTTTGGACTGCCTGTTTTCCTCGTCCTGGCCGTTGTCAGTCACCAGAGTCTCCAGTCAGGTCCCCAGGGGTTTCAGCCTTTTTTTTTCCCTACATCCCAGGCTGTTCCACGCTTCCCATGATGGAGGATTGCTGCAGACTCTTGACTCCGGCTACACAGCAGCAGCAGCAGAACCGGCATTCTGCTTACTGCCTGAATCCTTTTGGTTACAATTTCAACAATTGTTCCATTTCAGGGTTTTGGGGTGTTTTTGGTGGCTGGGTCCTAGGGTATTTTGGGTTTCTTGGGGCTGTGTGTTGGGGGCGTGGTCTCGGGTGTGGGGGAGGCGTGGCTGGTACCATGTATATATATCTCTATCTATCTATCTATCTATCTATCTATCTATCTATCTATCTATCTATCTATCTATATCTTTTAATTCTTTTTTTTTTTGGTAATAAAACTTGTTGCATTTCCTCTGATGAGCTCACGTCCAAGTGGTGGTTAGTATGGGAGCTTCTGCAATGGGTAAAATGTGATACGATTCATTGTGGAGGAAGAAGAGCCTGAAGCAGAAAGTAGCATTGAACAGTAATGCAGAAAAGCAGGTGGGGTCTCCTGTAGGAGAAGGTGGTATGAGCAAACTTGGGGCTAAGTTGCGTGTATTGCTGAAACAATTAGTCCTTGTTCCACAAATCTTAGAAATTGCTGACCTCATTAGCTAGACACAAAGTGTCTCCTGGTAATGTGCAAGGGAGTTCTGATGTAACTATAATTATCCTAATGGTACTGCTGCCATGAGGGTATATAAACTATAAACAGGAAAGGCAGAAACCCACTGACACAGATGAGATGCAAATGAAAGGCTGTTGCCTCTACTATAGAAATATGAATAAGAAATGGAAACTGGCTGAGAAAATCATTCGAGGTTTGTGTGCAGGAACTGCCTTCAAAATGTTTGTTCAGGAAGAAATGAAGCAGGGGAAGGATGTATGTTTCCTCATCTTATGGTTTTATGAACCTCAGGTCCTGGAACCAAAGCTCCTTCTGAGAAAATTTTTATATGTTGTCTTGTGCAATGTATTATCTGGGAAGCTCTATTACTCCATATTTTTTGGAAGAGGTACACTGTATATCAGTGCCAAGGGCATTTTAGTTATTAGACTATTAGACTGAAGGTACTATTAGACTGAAGAGAGAGTCTTCTTGGAATAATGGGAATAGCTTGTCTCTTCATCTGAATCTTTTTTCATAAAGCACATAGACTATCACTGCCTGTAGATGTAAGTCAACTACAGGTTCCTAATATGTATGATATGTAAAGAAAAGCTTGAAGTAAAAGAGATTTTTAAAACAAAGGTCATCTATGATTATTTAGTTGGACCTACACAATGCATACATTTTTCTCAGTAGTTCCTAAATCAAGTTCTTAATGTTTGATTTAGCTACACATGAAAGAGAATCATCCAGTTTTGTTTTAAATTTAGCTATCGTGGGGGAGGGAAATGTGGTGTGGAGGCTGAGAAAAGTCAGGGCTCGCAATGTGAAGGGAAGGTGTAGGAGGGAAAACACATAGTTTAGCTGTAACACAGGTTTCAAGATCAGAAATAGAAATTATTGACATTTATGATGCTGTGGCACTGTGAAAAGTCAAGAGAGAAGCAATTTGTTAAGTGATAAAAGTTCCCAGATAAACTGTAGACTTTGCTCAGAAAAAAAATCTGCAATCTAAATAGATTACATGAACACCAACACAAACGAGAAAATAGAAGTAAAAGAAGAGGAGTTAAACAATAATTAAGCTTATGAAAAATATTTGTTAAGTTTGGTTTTCATGGGGACTAGAGAGGGGAAACTGGATGTTTTGTGCATATTCCTTTAACTGCTGTTGGTTGTGCTTCACTTCATCAAACACTTGAGCACCTGAAGTGGCACTCAACCTGTGAATTATCCTTTTAATAACAGTTGGACTCTTCCTGAGAGGAATGTGTGCAAGTGTCTGAGAGGATCAAAGCTTTTGACTTTTTAAGTTCATGCAATAACTACTAAATGGATAGCAGAAAAACTGGTATTGTCTAACCACAAAATCTACTAGTGGATTAGCAGTAGCTGCAGATCAGGAAGATGTCTCTGAATCTTCTCAGCGCATCTTTTTCCAACAGCAAAGACACAGCTTTGAACTTTCAGCATCTTACCATTGGGGTTTTTTTTGGCTGGCTGAACTTTGACTTGCTCCCCACAGTAATCTGGAGTGGTGAGGCACAGGAGGTAGATTGGAAGGGATGAGGATTTTACTTGAGCTCAGCACTACACAGGTAGCAGTAAATACCCCAGGATGCTCTGTTGTTAGTGTGTTTTTCATTAAACACTGTCCTGACACAGACCACATAATGGTGACAACTACGTATGTCAGAAGGAAGGAAATGAAACTTGAATGATCACAAATAGAACTAAAATTAAGATATCAAATAAGTATTCCTGTCTCTAGAGGCTGAAACAGATTAGCATGGATTAATCTGTACAGTTCTTCTTTCAAATGTGGATGAAAGAAGTTGAGACAGCTGTTAAGATCTGTTCCCACTAAGGAAAACATCAAATTTCTTTACACAATCTTTTTTCCTTGGTTTTGCAATGCAGACCATAGTATCTTTTGTTGAAGTTATTAATATAGACTTCCTAGTACATGAGTATATTGAATGAAAATTAAACGCTACTTCTTACAGACTGTCCTGATGCTTAGTGAAACCATTAATTAACTTTCTGACTCCCAGATTATTCCCCCTAGAGCCAAAGGATGTTTTGCTTGGGACAAGTGAACAGCATTTAGCTGCATCTGTAATAATGAAAAACAACCATTCATTTCATTTGATTCAGAGTCACATAAGGCTAGACAATACCCTATGTGGAACAAGAAGCATTTTAAGAGTATGAATTCAGAGGATGGGACATATTTCTGACCTATGCTATGGCTGCTGGACCTTTTGGTGCCCTCTGAACCATGAGTAAAATGATGCCTCCCATGATACAGACATGTAGCAGGGAATATACTAGTAAAGAATATACTAAATTTCTCCAAACATTTACAGTGTCAGTATGCAATATTTGTGTTTATAAATGGAGGTGTATTCCTCAACAATAGAATCAATATGGTTTTTTTTTTTGCAATTCTAGTTTGTCTTTCCTCTGAGTTGCATCAGTTTCTGTGATCTCAGGTGAACTGATTGTTGCTACTTTCATTTCACACTACAAATTGCTTGCTAACTTACCTAAGATGTGAGAGGATTAGGGTTAGCACAAGAGCCAAGCAGTATTCAAATGGAGCAGGAGCTACATTACCGTTTCAATTCTCATTTCCTCCCTTCTCTTTTTACTGTAAGCAAGTTATTGCACAAAGCATTCCATGCTTCGCATATCTGTCCCCATTGTCAGCTGTTTGTGTATCAGGTCTGAGGAGGAGGAAGAAGTATGAGGTGTGTTAACAATAGTCAGGTACTTCCCATTCACAGTTTTAGCATACATGAGGAAGTGATGTCTGATGAACAGAGCCAGCCGTAAGTTTTCTGATGCAATACTTCTCTGTTTGAAAATGTTGATTGGATTCTGTATTGCTGGGTTGGCTGGTTCTCCAGCTTCATGGAAACCTGCTTGGAAAGTTGTCATGCTTTTGTAAACCTTGTGGACCCACCTGGCCTGTTCCTCTGGCTACCAACCATTCTGTGATGACATGACATCTGGCTTCTGGCTTCTCCCATTTAGCAGGGCCTACCCCCTAGTTGAATGAGCCCATTAGATGTCCTTCAGCTGTTGGTCAATGCCTTTGGTTCCAGCTTCCTAGATCTCTTAGCTTTGAACCTTTCAGCAAAACTGAAAGCCACCCATTCATAGCAAAACAGCTTTGTAGGCAAGGTCCTGGCATATAAGCTGAGGTATCAGCCCAGAAATATTTCAAAATCTTATATATGTGAGTGAAATCTTTTTAGGGCAGTGTGCCAATATGATTTCCTCTGTGGGATGAACATTCCACCTCCCAGCACTGGTGCAGGCAAGTCACAGGACATTTTACCTTTTTGTGGTTCATGGTTTGCTTGCTAGTACTTGGCTGACAAATGAATCGAGTATGTGTGTAAGTACGCAGTAGCAAAGACCAACAATTAGTGGATTTGAATCATTCAAGTTGAGGGTCTCTGCCACTTTGCAATGTTTCTATTGCATGGGGAGAGATTGCAGAGTACAAATTGCTTGTGTTGCAGAGAAGGCAGCATTGCTGGTTTGTGCTCTGCTGCACTGGCAGGCTGTGGATAAGGGTTTGCTTCCTGGAGCTGTTTATGAGAGAGGTCACCATCTGAAAACTAGTCTTTCATCAGGTCTCTACCCCTAGAAGCTCTGAGCGAGTGCATCTCCCCCAGCCTGAACTCTCCCTGACTAGGTCAAGGAGATAAAATTTTGGAGCTTTGACATATGGTTTTGGATCCTCTGGCGAAGGAGGAAGTGTAGATAGCTTATTTTAATGTTCCGCTCTGAACAGACTCAAAGCCTTTCATGACCTTCACAAAAAGTTTCTCTCTTGTTGGCCATATCATGTCTTACTTGCCTCATAAACGATGAATATGGGAGGCCAACACTTAAAAACACCTTTGTTCATTGAGATGCTGTAGACTATAAATTTCTATTAGCTAGTGTTTCAAGAAACTCTTTGTAAAAACCTTGGGAGCTTTAGAACTTCCAAGGTATTATATGAAATAAGAAGTTAAAAAAATCTGTGCCTGTGAAAGAGAATTTTTCTATTAGAATGAAAGCACTTAAAATTGCAGTGTTATGCAAGTGTCAGTTTTATGTACTACTGAAACAGAGGAATTAAAACTGACCTAATATGCATGCATAGAGACACTCAGAGATAATATCAGGCTCCATGGATGACTCTGCCTTGGCACTGGTTATGCAGCTTTCCTGAGACCAACTGAAATCCTCAGTGCATTTCAAGTGCCAGGCTCTCTGCTCACACTTGTCTGCCTTCTCCACTGGCTTAAAGGGAGCAGGTGACAGAAAGCTGCTTTCATACCACTGGAAGTAAGCTGAGAGTCCTTTCAGCAAGGCAAATTCCCAGTTGTACTATTAGGAACTTCACGACTTCTTTTTGTGACAGGAATGGTACAAATTGACTAGAAGAGACACACACATAAACAAGAATTTTTTTTTCATAAAAATATTTTCAATAGGGATAAGTATCAATGCAGAAGGAGCTTTTGTATTTAAATCTTCATGACTGTAGAGTCTATGAAATTGTCTTCTGCTGTCAGAAGTTATAATCCACCAGGAGTGAATCACAGGGTTCTTAATTGCTGTAAATCAAGCTTGCAATGCTCCTAAGTCATAATAACTTTAATGACTAAGTCAGACTCTGGTTACTCTGTTTTAAACTGTTCATGTAGCTTGGTTGATGTCTAGAATTTTTGTATTAAAAAAACCCATGAATGTAAGTGAAAGAAGGGAAAAATTCAGTTTCCAAATTTGACAGTCTTTCAATAACTTTAGAAGAACCATACAAAGAGGTAGCAAAATGACTTTCTGGTACTGAGGTCAGTGGTCTAATGATCCACTTGCAGGAATGTTCACTGAATTGTCTAATGGTTTTTCCAGCTCTGATGCTAGGCTGGCTGATGCTAGGTTTAGTTAAAAAGTTTACCCATTAACATTACTAACCTACAGAATAACATAGCAAGGGTACTTGTCTTGTTAACTTTGAAGGGCTACTTAGATAGTAAGTAACTGTCAGGAATGAATGAATGGAACCCTTAAGGAGTTGCATATTTTTTGAAATAGATAATTTCAGTATTTTATCCCTTTCTCACCCAGCATCTAAGGGCTACACTCAAGTGATGGTAGAACTGTGAGTAAAATCATATATAAATCTGAAAGAGGATTTGCAATAGAAGCAGAAAGGAAATACTGTTATATATGTCATACAATCACTGTAACCTTTGTTTTTAATTACTCTTGCCTGGTATAATTCAGTAGCAACAATTTCCTTAGTATGTCTTGCCTCAAAAAACTTGCAGTCACAGAGAGTGAAAAACAAT
>VYZS01053858.1:5131-17468 GCA_013400695.1 Neodrepanis coruscans
ATTTATGCAGTGACCTATCAACCATCTATAAAAAGCCACAGCTAGCTTGGAAAAGGCAGTGTTTTTCTTTAATAAGACTGATTTAAGAGATGTGAGGAGTCTTGTGTTTTCCTACTAGTATTCACTACCACTACCACTAACGGGAAAGCAAGGCTGAGGAAATGAAGAAATAGGATAAATAACCTCAGTGTTCATGAAAAGCTAGGGAAAATTCATGCTGCCAGACTTGCAGTCAAGTCCTCCCTGTTCTAGTCCCCCCTCCTCCACCATGAGCCAGGAGTCACTCACAAGACTAGGGAAGAGCATCAGGACCATGACTTGTCTTCACCTGCCCTGGCAGAAGTCAGAAAATCTCCTGCCTCCACGTTTTTGCTGGGAAGGGCAGGCCTCGTTTGCCTTTGGAAAATATGGTCTTTGCTTTACCTTAATTTTGAAGTTGCTGCCCAGATAAGGATACATGGAGTTATTTAGGAGGAAACAAGCAGATGTATTGCAGTGAGCTGCACCACCAGCACCAGTTACCAAAACGTGCAGTGTTAGTATGTAGCATATTACAGAAGTATTATCTTTTGGCATCTGGTGTATTATTAGATTGTATAATATGGTTATGGTACTGATAAAGTTTAGTATGAGAAACAAAATTGGTGCATTGTGCAATGGGAAGGAGTGTTCCTGGCTGGCATTGTTAACTCTTCAAGGGAAAGAGCTATTTTTGTCTCTGCCAGAGACTCATGGCTCCACTATAATTTAGATAATCATAAACACTGTGGCTTGCTACCATTTAGGGAGGTGAATCATTTAGCTTTATAAATTTTGTTCTGCGTGATCTTCCTCTGCTAGTGTTTAAGATAGTGTTACAGGCCCTTGTTCAGAATCACAGAATGGTTTGTGTTGGAAGGGACCTCTGGATATCACCTAATCCAGCCCCTGTGTTAACGGAGGTTCACCTAGAGCAGTTTGTACAGGATCACGTCCAATTGGATTTTGAGTATCTTTAGGGAAGGAGACTCCATAACTTCTCTGGGCACCCTGTTCCAGTGCTCTGTTACCCTCAAAGAAATTTTTCCTCATGTTCGGATGAAACTTTCCATGTTTCAGTTTGTCCTGTCCCTGTGCATCACTGAAGAGAGTCTGACCCCATCATCTTAGTATATGCCCTTAAGATATTTGTATGTTTTTGTCAGACTTCTTGTGAGAGCACATGACACCAAAACCACTTTCAATAATATTTCTTTCCTACATTCACTTGACTCCAAAACTGGACTTGTTTCTTAAGTAAGTAGACAATATTTAAGAACTGTACTTTATTTCTTGCTCGATCACATGCAGAGAAGATAATCTTTAAACTGTGCTGATGTCATATGTAAACAAGACACTACTGTTACCAATACGAATATTGAGAATTTGTAGTTTTCTTACTTATAGGAAAAAATACTGTTCAAGCAGATTTTACATGTATCTCCTGCAGATAGCAAATATGAGTCTGGAAGGCTACTGGATTGTGAGTCAGAAGACAAGGCTTTTTTTTTGAGAAGAAATATTTAACACATCTGTAGTCTCTCAGTTCTAACCTATAATAGGCTGTATGAGGTACCTATTTGCAGATGGACTGTGGCAGTGGAGATAAGATTCACATCCATCTCCAACAAACCCACAGAAATAAAGGAAATAAGAGCACACATGATGGGCTTTTCCCAAGTTGTGGCTAGTATCCCAAGCTCTGATCTCTCCCTTCTACTTTCTTGTGGAGGCAGTGCTTTGCCTTTCTTTCAAGTTCCTGAATTTGTAAGAACAGTTCTGTTGCAGATCAGTATTATTGATAGCTCTCTCCTGAGCCTAGCTGCATTAAAAAGTAAGCTTCTGTAGAAAGCTTTGGATTTGTCCTTCACATGGATTCTGATAGCTGGCTGCACAGGTGCTCTGGCCATTGAGTGAACTGTTTGGATAGGTGGGGGAAAGTCCTATTTTGTCACTGAGAGCTATAATATATTTAATATACTGCTTATTGGTAACAATTATGCAAAAAAATCCCATTAGTTAATGGAAACGAAAAAAATATGTCTAGAGGTATGCTGTGTTGTTGTGAACGCCTGATGGGTTTTTAATACATATCATGGTTGTATAGCCTTGTAGCTCATGTTATCCCAGCTCAGGGCAGGGCAGGGAGTGTCCGTCAACTGTTGCTGTATTTCACAGCCAGAACTTGCAGCTTGGGTAGCTGGTGTCCATAAGGAGTGCAGGGACTCAAGAATAATTCTTTTCATAACCTGATGAAAGTAAGAGATGTAGAGAAAGCAGCACAGGGAAAACTAAGGGCCATCTTAAGGAAATGAAGCAACCTGATTATAGTGCAAAGCTCACATTGTGTACCTATACACACAGTCTTCAATACATTTCTTTGACTTTCATAATTCTCTGAAGCAACATGCATAATGGAAAGAGAGGACAAGGGGCAATGGCTTTAAACTGACAGAGAGTAGATTTAGATTGCACATTAGGAAGAAACTCTTCACTACAAGGATGGTGAGACATTGGAACAGGTTGCTCAGAGAATTTGTGGATGCCCTGGAAGTGTTCAAGGTCATGTTGGAAGGGGCTTTAAACAACTTGGTCTAATGGAAGGTGTCNTTCTTTGACTTTCATAATTCTCTGAAGCAACATGCATAATGGAAAGAGAGGACAAGGGGCAATGGCTTTAAACTGACAGAGAGTAGATTTAGATTGCACATTAGGAAGAAACTCTTCACTACAAGGATGGTGAGACATTGGAACAGGTTGCGCAAAGAGGCTGTGGATGCCCCATCCTTGGAAGTGTTCAAGGTCATGTTGGAAGGGGCTTTAAACAACTTGGTCTAATGGAAGGTGTCCCTGCCCTGGCAGGGAGGTTGGACACAGGTGATACTTATGGTGTCTTCCAACTCAAACTATTCTATGATTCTATGAACTGTGTATGAAAATACTGCAAATGTCACCCAGAGAGGGAAAAGAATGAAGAGTTATGCTAGTGGTGATCTTTAGTGGGAATTGTCTAGGACAATTACCAGGCTGTCAGATATGTATCATGTACAATATTTGTGCATCCTATAATATGAAATATTTACCCAGAAGGAACCTCAGTGTTGTGTCACTTGTGTGTAATGCTGATGTTGGAGAGCCTGCCGTAAACATGCCCCACTGAAAGAGATTTGGATGTTGATGAGTGTACACTTTGTCACCTATAAATTGCTTAGCTTGTTATTGAGGGGAAGAAATAAGGTTGTAGGGGAAAAGAGAAAAGCCTGTTGCTTTTCCTTCTTTTAAGTAGTGTTACTCATTTGATAGATGGGTAACAGGAAAGAGTGTAAGGGGATGCCATTGTTAATGTGAACTCCTGCAGTTTTTATTATACTTGCACCCGCTATAGTTAGGGTTGAGCAGCTGTTTCCATTATGAACTCCTATTTCAGGGGTTTATAACTTGGTCATAAAAATTTGCTCCAGGCTAAACTGTAACTTACTGGGTCTTAGCCTGAGAGAATTTTCTTAAACAAAACTTCAAAAGAAGAACTCCATCTAGTCATTGTATTGCGAGCTTGCACAGAAGCCAAATTTTACTGAAAAGCCTTGAGATGTGTTTGTGAAACTATGAGTTGATTACATTTCCCTCTGTTGTAGATTTTTAAAAAAGCAGTTTGAACTGCCTTGTAAAATTTGGCTGAAGAATGTAAGCAACCAAGAGATGAATGCCACAGTGACTCAGTTGATGTCCATTCAGTCTGGGAGTTGTTGGGTTATGAAAGTTTTCCTTTGGAAAGACAGCAACATGTTATTGCCATAGGATGAAAGAATGCTGGATTTGCTTTTACCATAGGTTCTATGAAGGTTTAGTGCCTGTGTGTATTGAACTGTGCCTACATAGTACTAACACTGAATTCACACTTTATAGCATACCAATTCTGTAAAGGTGTCTTAGAATATGTGCTTAGCCATACGTGTGTTTAAGTCCCCTAGGCATACAGTTTCTTTCAGAAAGATCTTAGAATGCCATCACTGGTGTGCCAAAATGGTGTTCAATGGCCTTTAACTCCCCTTGAATAATGTCTTGCTAAGCATTTTTTTAAAAGGTACAGCCACACTTTATAAACATTTTATCTATATAAAGAATTGTCTCTTAACCCTTCCAATTTATTTCTGTGGCAGTAGATATGTGTTGGAAATTGGCACATTGCTCTAAAAAACTCAGCAAAAATTGCAGTAAGATTATGAAAAACTAACTCTTAAAAAATTCAATCTTTTGGCTTGCTAAATTACAATTCTAAGATATCAAAAAAAGTGAATTCCACAGATTTGGGAGCCATTGTCATCTGTTGTTGGATTTGCAAAGCTATTTAGATACATGAAACTGCAAAACATCTTCCCTCAATTTTCAGCAGCAGGAGCAAGTTGTTAGGCAGATTGCCCAATGTATCTGAAGACATAACTGAATATTTTCTTTACTGTCTTCATCCTTAGGTGACCTAAGGAAATCTAAGGGTGATCTCTGGGGCTCANGGTGTCCCTGCCCTCGCAGGGAGGTTGGACACAGGTGATACTTATGGTGTCTTCCAACTCAAACTATTCTATGATTCTATGAACTGTGTATGAAAATACTGCAAATGTCACCCAGAGAGGGAAAAGAATGAAGAGTTATGCTAGTGGTGATCTTTAGTGGGAATTGTCTAGGACAATTACCAGGCTGTCAGATATGTATCATGTACAATATTTGTGCATCCTATAATATGAAATATTTACCCAGAAGGAACCTCAGTGTTGTGTCACTTGTGTGTAATGCTGATGTTGGAGAGCCTGCCGTAAACATGCCCCACTGAAAGAGATTTGGATGTTGATGAGTGTACACTTTGTCACCTATAAATTGCTTAGCTTGTTATTGAGGGGAAGAAATAAGGTTGTAGGGGAAAAGAGAAAAGCCTGTTGCTTTTCCTTCTTTTAAGTAGTGTTACTCATTTGATAGATGGGTAACAGGAAAGAGTGTAAGGGGATGCCATTGTTAATGTGAACTCCTGCAGTTTTTATTATACTTGCACCCGCTATAGTTAGGGTTGAGCAGCTGTTTCCATTATGAACTCCTATTTCAGGGGTTTATAACTTGGTCATAAAAATTTGCTCCAGGCTAAACTGTAACTTACTGGGTCTTAGCCTGAGAGAATTTTCTTAAACAAAACTTCAAAAGAAGAACTCCATCTAGTCATTGTATTGCGAGCTTGCACAGAAGCCAAATTTTACTGAAAAGCCTTGAGATGTGTTTGTGAAACTATGAGTTGATTACATTTCCCTCTGTTGTAGATTTTTAAAAAAGCAGTTTGAACTGCCTTGTAAAATTTGGCTGAAGGATGTAAGCAACCAAGAGATGAATGCCACAGTGACTCAGTTGATGTCCATTCAGTCTGGGAGTTGTTGGGTTATGAAAGTTTTCCTTTGGAAAGACAGCAACATGTTATTGCCATAGGATGAAAGAATGCTGGATTTGCTTTTACCATAGGTTCTATGAAGGTTTAGTGNCCTGCCGTAAACATGCCCCACTGAAAGAGATTTGGATGTTGATGAGTGTACACTTTGTCACCTATAAATTGCTTAGCTTGTTATTGAGGGGAAGAAATAAGGTTGTAGGGGAAAAGAGAAAAGCCTGTTGCTTTTCCTTCTTTTAAGTAGTGTTACTCATTTGATAGATGGGTAACAGGAAAGAGTGTAAGGGGATGCCATTGTTAATGTGAACTCCTGCAGTTTTTATTATACTTGCACCCGCTATAGTTAGGGTTGAGCAGCTGTTTCCATTATGAACTCCTATTTCAGGGGTTTATAACTTGGTCATAAAAATTTGCTCCAGGCTAAACTGTAACTTACTGGGTCTTAGCCTGAGAGAATTTTCTTAAACAAAACTTCAAAAGAAGAACTCCATCTAGTCATTGTATTGCGAGCTTGCACAGAAGCCAAATTTTACTGAAAAGCCTTGAGATGTGTTTGTGAAACTATGAGTTGATTACATTTCCCTCTGTTGTAGATTTTTAAAAAAGCAGTTTGAACTGCCTTGTAAAATTTGGCTGAAGAATGTAAGCAACCAAGAGATGAATGCCACAGTGACTCAGTTGATGTCCATTCAGTCTGGGAGTTGTTGGGTTATGAAAGTTTTCCTTTGGAAAGACAGCAACATGTTATTGCCATAGGATGAAAGAATGCTGGATTTGCTTTTACCATAGGTTCTATGAAGGTTTAGTGCCTGTGTGTATTGAACTGTGCCTACATAGTACTAACACTGAATTCACACTTTATAGCATACCAATTCTGTAAAGGTGTCTTAGAATATGTGCTTAGCCATACGTGTGTTTAAGTCCCCTAGGCATACAGTTTCTTTCAGAAAGATCTTAGAATGCCATCACTGGTGTGCCAAAATGGTGTTCAATGGCCTTTAACTCCCCTTGAATAATGTCTTGCTAAGCATTTTTTTAAAAGGTACAGCCACACTTTATAAACATTTTATCTATATAAAGAATTGTCTCTTAACCCTTCCAATTTATTTCTGTGGCAGTAGATATGTGTTGGAAATTGGCACATTGCTCTAAAAAACTCAGCAAAAATTGCAGTAAGATTATGAAAAACTAACTCTTAAAAAATTCAATCTTTTGGCTTGCTAAATTACAATTCTAAGATATCAAAAAAAGTGAATTCCACAGATTTGGGAGCCATTGTCATCTGTTGTTGGATTTGCAAAGCTATTTAGATACATGAAACTGCAAAACATCTTCCCTCAATTTTCAGCAGCAGGAGCAAGTTGTTAGGCAGATTGCCCAATGTATCTGAAGACATAACTGAATATTTTCTTTACTGTCTTCATCCTTAGGTGACCTAAGGAAATCTAAGGGTGATCTCTGGGGCTCAGTATAGGGAGTATGGTTCATGCTGTATGGGAAGAGAGGACTGGACTGAAATTAGGCTTGGTACTTGATATTACCAGAATACTAAGGTTTGTTCTTGCAGCACTTTTGGATCTAAATTGTTGTTCTGAATTAAAACTGCCCAGCTAGGGAAGGATATAAGAATACATGTTTTAGTCTGAGTATCTTTCATAACAATATATATCTCTGCACTAATCAGTCATCTATTCTATTTTGTGCCTTTGCCACAAAAAATAAAATTGCCCCATCCTTTGCGAAGAGTATATGATGTTCCACAGTTGTCTTGTCCTCTGTCAACGAGGGGTCAGTTGATGGAAAAGAGTATTTGTAGATATAGGTGTTTTGATGTCTCCTTGTACTGCTCCTGGTGTGGCAAGGAATGCCACCGCTGAGCTTTCTCTTACTGGGTAAGCTTCTGTAACTACGGCATGTTTCAGACTGTAGTATGAGGGATGTGAATTCGTGGTGTCATTGTTATTTAAAAGCATGCAGAAAGAAAAGAGATAAGAATGTAAAATATGTTATGATTATAACCTGATTATACACGAGCACAGAAATATCATCCAAACTAAATCTGCCAAGGCAAAGAATTTCTTTCTATTATTTCTGTCCCAAAGGACAAAGTATAAGAAAATTACGGTGAATAATTCTGCTTACATGAAAAATTAAGTTACCTCTTCATTTTTCTACTCAGAATCTACTTAGAAGCATGTAGCCTGAAAATTTAGAGCCTGCTGATGAAGATAAGACATCATCTTGCTCTCTGGCATTGAGGAGAATGTAGTGTGAACCTGACTGCTCTCCCACAGCAACAGTAGCTGCACAGGGTAAAGACAGTTTCATGTGGGCAGTGCATGAAACCTTTTTTAAACCTTTTTAGGTTTAAAAAAACAGTTTATTCTCTTGAAAATGAATACACAAACAGACCAACACAGGAGTCTGGTATTGAGAACTGTCGAGGTGCTACTCCATATATCAGAAGCTGCAGTTTCTCTGTTTAAACCTCTGTAATTTGTTATACCTGAATTACAACACTGCAATGCGTGTTGAAAATCACATTTTCTCTAGTTTAAAAGCAGAAGAAAGCTACAGATTTTTCAGGGATAACAGAAAGTAGGCAGCCTCTGAATTAAAGTGTAGTGGTATGTATAATTATGAGGATAAACTGCACATCAAAACCCCTTAAAAAACTTTTCTCTCTCTGAATCATTCTTCTGGGCCTTTTTTTAAATAACTGTACTCAAAGGCTAAAAATTAAGAGTCACCAGTGGAGGAGTCGTACCCTAATCCATTCCTGTCCCATTGTCGTGGTTTTACCACTAGGAGGCGTGGTACTGACAAGAGAGACCCAATAGAAGAAACACACACCAAAACAAAACAAATAACAATGTTTATTTTACACAGACAGAAAACCGACAATAAAGCACAAAGACAGACAAATTAAGCTCCTCTGGGGCCAGCGGCTGATGTGGGGAAGCGTTAGGGTAGCGATGGGTCTTCACCGGGGCCTCCTGAAAGACACTGTAAATATTAAAGGATCCCTGCCGCTACCCTCCCCTTCCTGGATAAGGAAATACCATAGCTGATGGAAAGATGTGGTCCTCAATCCATGCCGCTGTCGCTGGAGTCGCTGATCGGCCCGCGCGGCTGCAAAACTTGGCGCTGAGGCGAGCAGAGATGTTCGCCCTAGCAGCTCCAGTCCCGAAAGAGAAAGATGGCTGCTGCTCTCGCCCTTTTATAGGGACCAATCTTTGCGCAGGCGCGGGCGGCCCCCAGGTGACTGTTGCCCCCTCGGATTGGACAGTCAGCACCCGGGAACTGCCCCTAGTGAGAGTCTCCCACGTGGACTGGGACGTGCAGGTCCCCCGTGGCCCCACCCAGCATCCCGGGGAGTCCCGGCACTGCCCCTGGGCCACCCCAACCCGTGCCGACCCCGGCAGCACGTTGCGGCGGCTCCCCATCGCGGGAGGGCTACCACCAGCCCCACTCTACTCCATGAGCACGGGAGACCCACCGCGCATGCGCGGAGCGCCGAGCCATGCCCAGGCTGGGGGCTGGTGGCACCTGGCAGCGTCAGCAGCCCCCAGCGCCCATGTCCACAGAGCTGCACCTGCAAAACGGCTGCGGGAGGCACCGCACCCCGCAGGCAAGATGCACAGGGCTGCGGCGGCAGCCCCCGCCGGCCCAGGAAGGGCCACACCAGCGCCGTGGGTGGGGGCACGGGATGCAGCTGTGCTGAGGACTGGCCCTGTCCCCGCCCCTCCTCGCTGCCATTGCCATGGCAACCCACCTCAAACACACAGGAAAAACAGTTTAACACAGCCCCGAACCCCTCCTACCTCCCAAAAACCTTCAAAAAACCTCCAAAAAAGCCCTTTCCCCGTCCCTAAAAACGGAGGGGAGAGACAATGAGGGAGGGGAAGGGAAAAGAAACGGTTTAGATCCCATAACCTCTGTTGTCAACCCACAGCAACCACGAAGTATATGACTGAAATCAGGTAATGATGGCTGCAGTCATATGGTGAATATTAATCTGCCCTGTGATGAGAAGGGATTTCAAGGTGTGCATAAGAGGATGTCCTATCCCTTGGCCCATAGTCTGCATGTGTCTGATGGACATTCTTGCTGACAGGAAGTCAAGGCTGAATGAATCATCCTGCCAGACAAGTACATAAAAAGAGTTTGCCTGTGTTTTCAGCTCAGGTCTTGTAGAAGAAAAACCCTTACTTGAAAGAAATAAAAAGAAACAACTAGTTAAGGAGAGGTAACAGGTAAGGACAGACATCCAAGTTTGATGCAGTTTTCAACCATGTCAGGGATTTTGAGTGCTCTCAGAGTACCAGGTCAGGAAAGTCATACTTTCCTGAGTGTGTAAGTAAGCTGAGTTCCCACAGCTGCTCTGACCATAGACACACAGAGCAGCTGCTATGCTAGTAGCATTTGGCACTGCCTTACTTTCCTCTGGACACAGGCTTTGGAAGTATATGTCTCATGATGCCTCTCAATGGTGCTTTCTTCAGATGTTCTACCATGCTTTGCCCCAGGATTTAGGCTTCTACTCCTCTGATCTTCCTCCTATCCCCCAGTCATCTTTATTCACTCTTCCAACCAGAATACAACTTCCACTGCGTCTGTCTTTACTTGTAGTTCATCTGTTGCTCCAAGCAATCCTCTATCATCTCAGTTTTTCTCAGGACCCTGACAGTGGATTCTTCCACCAATAACCCCACTTCTCACACGCTCCCATTTTTACTGCCTCTTGGATGCTCTTTTGTCTCGTGTTAGACTTTTCTACTTCCATCGTGCTCTCTGTTGTGCTCCACCACAGCTTCCCCTGTCCCTCCCACAATACCTGTCTTTCAATTGTTCTTGACAAGGAGGAAGTGAGGTTTTATCTACTCCCTCACTACAAAAACACTGTTGTTTGTAAGGTCAAAAGTCTGATGGGTTTTTTACTCGTGTTAGCTAAATCTGTGTTATCTACTCTGGCTAATTCCAGGATCAAATACATCTTATAAAAGAGATTAAGCCAACACTCAGGCAAAATTATAGTGTTTTAACTCTAAATGTAGTATTTCATATTTAGATGATAATTTTTACTGCTCAGGTAGGGTACTGGAGAAGTGAACTCAACCCAGTTAATGACCATAAATAATAATGACGGCATTATTCTTTTGTCTTGTCCTTTGCACACACTAATCTGCTCTGACAGCCAGCTTTGCTCTTTTATTAACTCTCCGTCAGCTGTAATCAGTGATGGTGAAGTCAGGCAGCAAAATTTACATGTGCCAAGTCTCACATTTTTTTTTTCCCCTGAACTATTTCAGTCTTCAGTTTTGTGTGTCTTTAAGATGGTGGTGAGGAGAAAATATGGGTGAGAGAGGGCGCAAATGTGCTTTTTGACATGTTGACTTATCACACAGAACAATATTGTAGGACAAGGCTGTCTTTGGTTACTCTTTCCCACCTTCCTGTCTCCTGTGTATTTTCAAGAAGAATAAATACATTAAAGAATTGAAAATATAAGACACATCATTGATTAATTTTTTATTTTTAGAAGGTCAGAATCCAGTGTTTATTCAGGAAGAGGAGAAAGAGCTTAATGGATCATTTTCTAGCTCTTGTGACAATGCTTAAACCCATTTTGATGTATGATTTATGCCAGTAACTAATAGATTACCCGGAAGTTGATGATTAAAGTAGAAGTTTCTTTGGAGAAGGGTGAAATAACTGAGGTCAAGACCTCCTAGTGACCTCGAATGTAACTATTACCCTTCTAGGTTAGTTGCAATTGGAGATCAAAGTGTTGGTACAGGAAACATATTTGGTCCTGAGGATGTCTGTTGGGGGTTGTTGTTTGACAACAAGGTAGATGTGGTGGTTGAAGGGAAATAAGTGTTTCCTTGCTGTTTATCCTTTGCTTACAGTTAAAAACAAGATAAAACACTCAAGGTGCATTTCAGTGTGTGGTATTTAAATTATTTTTCATAAGGGATTCTGTATCTTAACTCAGGTAGACTGAAACATCACTTCATAAACAAGTAGGGAAGTGATCCAGACTGGTGGATGCTACTTTGAATGTGGCAGCAAACTTCTTTCTCTCGCTTATTTATGAGGTTGAGAAACTTTGCTTTATCTCTAAGAATCCTATTGTTTTAGTTTATGTGGGTATATGTTGCACAGAGGGAGAAGGTACAAGAGTCTCAGTACTCATGGAGCACAGAACATTTTAGACTTTGTTTTATAGGGTACACATATTTGTTACGTGTTAATTACACCAGTGTTTTGCTCAGATGTGAAAGTGAGAAACTAGAAAAGCTTATTTCTGACTGGCCATTCATGCTGAGTGACTGGTATCTTCGAGACATTTTTTCACCTAGACTTTCATAAGCCTTAAGGTAAGAATGCTAAACACTACTGGTATGCTTCATTTGCAGCTCATGCTCAGTTTTTTAATAAAGAAACTTTTGAACTGAGTGCCTCTTACCTAAAACATTGAAAATCATGAAGAACATCACTTGTGTTAACAGAACAACTGCTTTTCACCTCTCATGAGTGAGCAGAAAAGCTGAGCCCGTGTTTTCTGCTATGAAAATGCAGCTGTACTTTCTAGTGTTGGGCAAGTTTCACACCACCTTTCATAGCTTGTTTTTCCTGGTGTTGCCTCATCCTTAAGTGTGTTACTATGGGAGCAAGGTGCTTCAAGTCAGGAAGAGCTTCTGTTGGCAATGCACAACTAGATCTCACTCCAGTTTGGCCCCTCTTATGTGTGTTGGCTCCATGAGGGCAAAGGACAAGCTGTAATGCCTGAGTCACAAAGCAGAACTATGCAGTAGTCTTCTTTTTCTTTTTTTTTTTTTTTTTTTTTTTTTTTCCCATGAAAAACCCCCTGAGAGAAAACCCACCTTT
>VYZS01053876.1:13176-24236 GCA_013400695.1 Neodrepanis coruscans
CTTCATAAAGCAAGGAAGAGATGGGTTAAAGAGTGACAATAACTTGGAATCAAACAACGTATTTTCTCCTCCCTGTGGAATATAGATCATCAGGGATATATCTCTCTTTGTAAGTATACACTGACATCTTAATGAAATTAATAACTTTTCTTTTACCATTTTCAAAATTTGACAATAATTCATATTTCATAAGGAACTAGTTTAATTACCTAAAAATGTATATCCACTCTCATATGTTTTCAAAGTAATTTCTATTAAACTACTGAGAAAAAAAGGGTCAATGAGTATCCTAAGATATAGCTTGATTAACTACAACTTGGAGAACTCAGCATGAAGAAGGAACGGATGCTTTGCTGCACTGTAACTGCAGTCTTCTGCACAGGATTTCTATACTCCATATCCCCTACTCTTTAAGATAGGGTAGACTTTGAGCTCTCCCATCTCATGACTGACAACTGACATTCCTATGAGTCTTCTGCAGCAGCTGTAGGCCATCCTGTCCTGTTCATAAGAATGTACTAAAAATACATTGCCAGGAGAGATAGTATAATAATAAGATTTTTTTCAAGAGACCACATGTACTTGTTGGCATGGCAAGAACAGAGGATCACAGACATAAATTGAAGTGAATGCTCCTAACTTCATTTTCTCTTTCAATTTCTTAAAGCATTAATTTCACTCATCTGAATAAAATTTTCACTGCTTGTTGCACAGAGCTTTCAGCAGCAAAGCATGCAGGCCTTAGGCAAAATAAATTTACCTGAGAAAGTAAATACCCATGTGAACTAAAAAACCTAAATATTAGCTAGTTCTGCTCTGAAACATTTTCTAGCTAGTTATGTACATGTCATTCTCAGCTGCCAGCAACTCCTGTGAGTACCGCATTACTGTCCTGCCTTGCTCTGGGCAATATGATTTCAGGATCTTCTTTCTCCATTTCCTGCCAAGGGTCTCCAGTCTTTCCTCCTGTCCCTACAAAGCTTTCCAGATTTCTTACTCTTGACACATGAAAATATTTGTTGCTGGAGTTAGTGGTAGATATATAATGTCATAATACATTTTTTAATAGCTGATTCAAATATCACTTCTCCCAGGGCAAACCTTTATGGCATGGAAGAACTTTCCTCAATGACCAATTTATTTTCCAGTACTTTCAAGTATTCAGTTTTTAGAAAATACACAGAAAAATGGATTTGAACAGAAACATCCAACATCTGTTTCCATTCAAGTGTATTTTTATAATCTCTTTCTAGTAGCTCAAATGTACTGTTAAGAATTGAATTAGTGTCCTAGGAAAAGAAAATTCTCCAGCAGAAGTCTTTTCAAAGATGTTAATCTGTTAGGAAAACTAAAAGGTAGAAAGTCTTCCAGTTTGGCTATTTCAGATATGACAAAAGACATTTTTATTTCTGAAGCAAAACCAGAGGTATCTCTAAAATAGATAGAAAAATAAGTATTCTGTTGTGTTTTTTCTGCTTTAGGATGTGTGGCCAAAAGGGAGTGCCTTCAAACTGCTCTGTTTCTTATTCTTGGAAGAAATAGTCCTCAAGTAAAAAAAAATAAAAAAATTACAGATATTTGACTCTATATTGGGAATAACATTTCACATGGAGGAAAAAAAACCCCCATTTCTTCAGTAATAACTTCTTTCGAATTTTAAAATAAGGCCAGATGACAATGGTTTTGAAAAGAGCAATTAAGTGCTGAGCTGCATCATAGGCATGGGCAATATGAACCTGTCCGTGCTTCACCATTACTTTTATTTTGAACATTTCCCTGTAATCAGCTGGATTGTTATATGTTTCTACATAGAGCTAGAAAATTAAAGTTTTCTACACAGACTATGAATGGGAATTCCAATTAGGGTCTGCTGTGCTGGTGATTTCTTGAGTAGACTTCTGCCCACTGGAATAACTAATTAAGGTCACATAAGGAATAGAATTTGTAAAATAGTAATGGCTCAGTCAATTTATCACAGTTTTGCTGAAGAGAGACAAAAGCTTCTTTATCCCACTCCAATTTGTTGGATCGTTTAGCTCCTTGACTATGAATATGTATTTTCTCTTGTCAGTTCCCTTAAGGAAGATTTTCTTCCCTTGCATGTTTTGCATCATTACAAAACCTTTGAAAGGTTTTACAAGTTCTTAACAGATTTAACAAGATTTTTTTTTACTTCTTTTTTTAAGGTCTCCCAGAAAATTTGAGTGGACTCTTTTTCACTTCTCATCTTTGATTTGTCCTAAAGGGTATGAAAACCCCCCATTTGGTATATAAACATATACCAAATTACATGAACATCTTGCAAGGCTGATAGATTTGTTAAGATGTGACAGTGATTCTGCATTATAGCAGAAAATTACATTCCAGATATACTTGCCTGCTTGTTCCTCATGTGGAATGAGGATTCTTTAAAACAAAAATGTCTGTATCCATGATATGCTTAAGATTATTCACCTGATAAATATATGTGGGTTTTTATTATATATATATATATATATGTTCATGCAAAGAGAAAGAGTACATAATTTTGCCAGTTCTTCCCTTTTTCAACCTCCCTCTGAGCTGAGCTACTGTCTCTGAAAGCTTCATTTCATGGCCTATCTCAGCACTAGCCACATAGCTGTGCACAGGCCATGTGAGTTGGGGACAGGGATCTATTTGGGCTCTGAGTGGTGCCTATGGGGGGTTGGGGAGGCTCTGCTGTCAGACACAGGGTTAACATGAGAAGAGTCAATGTAAGCACCGGACAGGAACATCAGATAAGGAGGCAGAGAGAGCAGGACCTAGACATCACAACAGCTTGCTGGAATAACATCTCAAGGTCTCCTCGAGCAGAACATGTTTCCCTGTAGTGGGGCAATGGTTGCAGCAGCTCAGCCCCCAGTGGGAGGGGGTTCTGGGTCCCGGAATGGGGTGGAGAATGGGGAGGGCCTGGAATGGGGAGACCAATCAGCAGTGAGTGACACCTGCCACTCAGGAGGGGTATATAGACCCATGAGGATCACGTGTTCGGGGAGCGGGTCTTTAGAATGGGTCTGTAACCTGCTCCCTGCGCGCAGAGTAAACACACTTTAATCATAACAAGGCTTTGTTATGAGTTCGGTTACCGCAAATCACATGTGCAAAAAAAGGTGTTATTAGTTTTCAAATATGGTTGAGAAGCTGTATCTCAGGCAAGTGTCATTATTGTTGGTGCAAAAACCTGATGTTCGATATTACACAGTTCTCCATGAGAGGCCTGGGAAACTCAGTCTGCTCTGTAGGTGCTGCTGATACCCTTAAAGTTACTGTGTGACCAACTTATATGGACAAATGGGGTAGAAATTACTTTGATCTGCATCTTTTCCCTTTTTAATTGAAATAGGAACTTAGGGTGAAGTTTTACTTTGACTATGCCATTTTGTGCAGGTTTTATCATGACTACCCCTTTTGCAAGATGGATAAATCATTTTGGCTATCCTTTTATAATACTCTGAGAGATGGAGGGAAAAAAAGTCCCACAAATAAAAGTTTTGCTTTATCATATTACATTCAGTGAGATTTATTAAAAAAGGAATAGGAAAGAGTGGTGAATTTGTGAATGGTTAGTAATATTTCTGAGAGGTCTCAAGAAAATAAGGCTAAGGTGAAGGATGTAATTGCCATCTTCTACTACTGCGGGAGTGCTTACAGGGAAAGCAGAACCACACTCTTCTCATGTGCCCAGAGAAAGGATAAGTGGCAACAGACACACATTGCAGCAGTAGAAATTCTTAATAGGAAAAATGAAAGTGTTCTCCACAACAAGTAGTAGGGAAAATTGAACAGTTATCCCAGAAAAGATGGAATCTCCATTCTTGGGAATTTTTGGAACTAGGCTGAACAAGGTGATGAGGAAGTTGATCTAGCTTTGAAGTTGCTCCCTCCTTGAGCAGGGAGTTGAACTAGATAATTTCTAAAGGTGCTCCCCAACCTAAATTATATTGCATAATTAATTATATTGCTGATTGTATATAGTAATATTTCTAAGACATAGTGATGATGTGATTCTCCACTTGAAGTGTTAGTTTTGCCCTTTTTATTTAAAAATTAAAGAATTTAAACCTGATTTCTCCCTAGATTTTACACTATAATTAGGAAAGACAATACTTTTGTGCCAGATGGTTTCTGTATCAGAAACTGAAGCAATTTCAAGAAGACTCATGGTAGAATTCTCAGCAAATATAAGTGCTGAAAGTAAGTAAAAAAAAAGGCACTTTTTATAATTTGTACATTGCTGTTCTTAAAACTAATAAAAATTACAAGAATTTTCCTAAAAGAAGCTCTTAATAATAAAAATTAAACTGGCAAGCATGGTGAACCTTTAGTTTACATATTATGAATTCACATTTGAATATTTCTTAAATTACTATTGTTAAACTCATGTTTTGAACAGTGGTCTCTAATGTGATAGAGCAGATGCTATTATTGAACTTATAGATCAGGTTTCTGCAAAATTCTGAATGTCACTGTGGATTGATCACATTATTTCAGGACATTCAATCAAGCTTGCAATTACTCAGTAATAGGTATTGGGCCTAACCTTATATTTAGAGAAGTATTTGACATATCAATCAATGTGATATCATGAAAGATTGACTGACGTTGATCATACCATAACTCATTTTTGTTATGTGAAAAAAAAAATAAATTAGGGGAGGCAAATTAAAAAAGTTCTCTGCACTTGAAAAATTTAGATTCCACAGAATATCTGATGCTCATTTAGGAGTTTTATTCAAAAGAGACATTGATGCACTCCTTTCCTCAAGGGACATGAAGAAAAAAAAACTCGAATGAAAAATATTTTGCTGAAGTAGTTACTGCAATTAAAGATAAATCTACTGCAGATATCAGGACAAGCCTATTAACTTAAATTGTCTGCTTATTTCTGGAAGGGCATTAAAGAAATGATTTAGGTCCTCATGCAGTTTGCCTGACTTTGCTTCTCATCCATGTCTGAAAGATATCTGTGTGAAAAGTCTAGTTTCTTCTTCAGGCTTGAAGTTTCTGACATCCGGGAAGGAAAATCCAGCACTTTCATTATTTAGAAAGAGAAACGTAACAGCGACTGGAAACACTCTGTCACGGTATGAAGTGAATATTCATCTTCCTTAGAAACACTTCTCTTTAGGAAAATGTACGAGGGTCTGTCATTGGCTGTTTAATAATTCCAGAAGTTGGATGATTTACGCCAAACCTGGAGAGCGCGGTGTTTGCCTGCCATCTGTCCCAGCTAATCTCCGAATTCCATCTACAAACGCGGATGACTTACAACTTCCCTGATTAATGGTATCTATCATTTTCTTCATAACACAGAGCAATTAATCTCGGCTGGTCCCAGGGGTTCGCCACGGTAATAGGTTTGGGAAGAGAAAGAGCCCGCAAAAGTCCGTTTGCATAACACTTTTTCATCCTTTTTTTCCTTCCACCCCTTTTACTTTTCTTTGCATTTTTTTTCTCTTGNAATTTCTGCCCTTGCCGTGGGGCACGGAGCCTCCGCAGGGAGCTGCGGGAACGGGACGGGGAGTTGCGGGCGGCCGAGGAGCCGGGCTCACACCTGCGCCCTCCGCTTCGCGCTCTCCCCGCCGCTCCGCTCGGTTCCACGGGGACCTTGTCCGCGGCTGCCCATCTTCCCCGCTGCCCCGGCGCAGCTGTGACCGCGAGTTGGCGTGTTCTGGCAGCCAGTGCGGGCTGTTCTCGCCGTGGGGTTGCGAAGGGGCCGGGCGGGCGGCTGGGGGAGCTGCTCGCGGTTCTTGCAGGTTTCAGGCAGAGTTCAGCACTCTTAGAGCGGCTGCTTGGCTGTGGATACACTTTTCTTTCTTTTTTTTTTTTTTTTTTTTTCTTTTTAATTAGGAGGGCGATGAGGGGCAAGGCAAAAAGGCTTGATATGAAGCCATGGCTATAAAAAGCAAAGCCGTCAGAGAGGGTTTTCCTGGCGCTCCATGGGTTAGCCTTCGGCCCGGGACTGGAGCTCTCAGGGTGCTTTGTAAAAGCAAATAATTGCAATCTCTGAAAGACCTTTAGAAAAAAAAAANCACCCCTTTTACTTTTCTTTGCATTTTTTTTCTCTTGTTTCTCCCTCTCCACCTGTCCCCTCCCCATACCCCTGACGGCGCACCGGCGCCAGGAGCCCCCTGCCCGCGCTCTGGCCGTGCGTCCGCCCGATGGGTGAGCCCGGACCCGAGGAGTCGGCGGGCAGGTGCCCGCACCGGCCAGGTAGAGAAGGAGGCGGCGGAGGAGAGGGCGGCCGCAGCTGCATTGCGGATGGAGCCGCTGGTTGTCGGGGAGGGGCGGCCGGGCAGCCGCGTGATGCCGGGGGGCGGGTGAAGGCCCGCGGAAAGGAGCGTGGGCGGTGCGGGGCATCGCGGGGCGCGGAGCCTCCGCCCCGCCGCAGGAGGGAGGTGCTGCCGGCGTGTCCCGGCGCGGGCAGCGGAGCGGCGAGGGGCGGTGAGTGGGGCGCTCACGGCGGGGCAGNGCAATCTCTGAAAGACCTTTAGAAAAAAAAAATTCTCATTTGTCAGGTTAATATGTGCGTGTTACAGGAGCTGGGTTGTATTTGCACCCTTTATACACAACCAGAAGTACGGCTCCCTGCCTGAAAGCGTTCAGTGCTGTTACTGACGTGCTTATATGGCGTTTTGTAACGGGACTGTTGAATCTGATGCCGCAAGGGTAGCGGAGAGGCATGTGAGAGGAGACCAGAAGGCATGGGGGCAGTCCTATATCCCGTATAGTGAAAGGTCTTACGGAGCTCCTTTAAAAAACTAAAAGGAAAGTAAAGAAAAAGGTGTAATTAAAGAAGAAAATAACTCTTATAGTAAACGCTGTTGGCATAAAGTTAAATCCAAGTTGGTGGTGTTTCCTTTTAATAACCTAAGTGAAATGTAAATCTGTGGTGTTATGGAAACAAGAAAAGGCTCCCCCATTCTGGGTTATGGATGCAGTTTTCTATGTTGTATGCGCTATTTACTGTCTTAACACTGAGGCTGGGTTGCTTAATTCTGAGTGAAATTTCTGATGTGATTGCATTTAACAATTTATAAATTGGCACTAAGTTCAATGAAACTGCGCCCTAGAAAGTTGTTTTAACAGACTCTTGTACTTCATTAAAAAGTCCACTTTCTGAAAACTGATCAGGTTATCCTTTAGTTTTAATGTTTACAGGATAACAGAGTAAAGTTACTTGCTACTTATGTATAGGTCACAGGACCTATCTTGTCCTTTGCTGACTCTAGTCCTCTTTTCCAAAGACTCTATTGAAAAAGCCATTTTTTCTAGGAGGTCTCTTGGAGGGCATCTGGAACACAGCAGGGAACAAATGTTATCAAAGTCTCTTGAGAACAGCATGCTGTGCTTTGGGAGCAGGTGATTTTTTTAGGTACAAGCTGTCCATGGCATGTGCCTGCTTTGGATATACTATTGGCTTTATTTTGGAATGACTTGGTTTCTTTTAAAGCCATTGGTATAATAATAGGTAATAATTTAAGACTTTTTTTAAAAAAAATCCCGATTTATGTGACTAGTTATTTTTATGAGACCTATTCTGATTTGATATTCAGCAGGACTGTAGAGATGTTTCTTTTTCTTACATGAAGTTGTCAGATTTGCCACTTGGTTTATGGCACTACTCTGGAGTAATGCACATTTTCTGGTGAGATGGCACTGACACTACTTCATCAATTCCGTGTGTGTTCATGGAACAAATTGAGGCTTAATATTGTTGATGGCTTGTCTTTGTAAACTAAGGAATTTGGAGTATCTTTAGCAACTATCATATTATTCCTGATGTACTGCCCAGTAAAATGAATTGTAAAACAACATACCAGAAATTCCAGCTGTGGTTAAGCACTTCGATCTGCATTTATCTTCCCACATCGTGCATTTTATGACAAGGGAGAGTAGTGGGAAGCTGGCAAAGTGATAATACTCTGACACAGTAATTCTATAGGCCATATATCATGTCAGTGTAACATATATTATAGCAGTTGTACGTAGTGTATTTGTCACAGCTGGCAATAAGAGAGGGGGAAGGGAACTAGGATTGTTGCAGTTAGGTTCTCCTTCAAATCCACAGGAGAACTACAAAGTTTTTATTGAAACATTAATGTGGTCAGAAGAGAAAGGGATAACTTTAATGATTAGTTTGTGCCTGATACTAAAAATTTTATTGAATTAAGGAATTCAGCTGAAATAGTAAAATCCCATGCTTTCCATTCTTTGTAATTCCCTTGGTAACTACTTTGTCCATGTGTATGGGATAAAATACCTTTTCCCTTATCTCTCTCTCACTTTAAATTTTACAGATGTAAGTCATTGCTTTATTGCACTTAATCAATAGTTAGTCAATGTATCCCAAATATATTCAGAATGTAATCAGGAGAAGGCATTTTAGTTTTTGTCTTAGCAGCTGCAAAACTATATTAAACTGAATCTTATCCATAGCATAGTCTACCTCCTCCAGCTCTATTTCATTAGAGAATAAAGACAATGTGTAGATAATATAAAAATATTCTGGGATTTGTTTCTTTAATAATATGAACAAAAATCTCTTTCTTCTTCACTTTTTTTCTCTGCTTGTGACTTTTACAGGACAGAGGTTGAAACCAGGATTAAACATGTGGTGAAGGAAATGCAGGAAAAGATCAGCTAGAATGCTAATATGCACATACATCACAGGTTTCAGTCTGCTGTTCTGGATTGCGCTGATGTAAAAGTTACTCTTTCTTCCTGAAGTAGAACTATTCATGAGATGTATTCAATATCTTCTTTGAGCTGTTAGTTTAATTTATCATCAGCTCAGAATACCTGTCAGAATTGTGCCCTGAACTCGAGTTACCTCGTACAAGGAAGGTACTCTAATATTAGAAGTGGTTCTCCAATTTATTTCCATTTGCAGACCATGAACAATTTTCCAGTGGAATCAATTTGTCATTTAAATCTTGGTTTCAGTAGGCCTGTTTTTCTTAATTGTGTGTCTTAGACCACTTGGAAGTAATTTCCATATTATAAGTTGAAAATTATGGTTGTAATATTTGAGTATACACTTTAACTTTCATGTGGTTGACTTGTGGTGTGTGGACACATAGCAGCTCTCATGAAATTTATGTATGAAAACCGAGTCTCTCCACAGATGTCTTTTACTCCTCTGTTGTATATTTAGCACAGATGTTCAAGTAGCTGAAGTTGAGGTATTTGAATGATTTTGTAGTTAATTCATTAGTCCTCATATTCATATATGAATATGTAATCTATATAAGATTTGTTCTGTGATAGAAACATAAGTGAGAAATAAAGGAAATATTCACCTGAATGCCAACGTAACTGCAGTGGAACAAGCAAAATCTAATCTTATGAGGCCCAAGTAGAAAAGCCTAATAAAAATAATAGTGTAAGCTCTCAGTAACTTGAGATGAAATGTTCTAATTGCTCATCTTAAAAAAGTAATAACTGAACTTGGCTCAGGTGCTGAATAGAGATAACAGAATATNGAGGCTTTTGATAAAGGACAGTCTCTTATGAGAACAACCAAGTACTACCCATGTTAATATTTTCTTGCAGAAATTTGGAGAACATCCTTCTGTTGGAGCACATGGGTTCCGAAACACCCAGTGGTAGCAAAGAGTGGTGGGGAAGTCCTGCACAAGTTTTGATAAGGAGTTTGTCTGTTTTTCAGAAAGGATTATATGTGCTCAGGGAATGCTTGCATTTAGTGCCTTTCAAAGCTTTGTGTCATGCCATGAAACACACCAATTCAGCTCCCTTTCAGTCTGTTTAAAATCTAACTTCAGAAATCTATTGTTCTTTTTTGGTTGTTGCCAATGTTTAGTCCCTCTTGAGTGACTTCTCGTCCTCTGCGTTAGGTTTAAGCTGCTTGTCTGCTCCTTAGCTGGCTAAAACTGCATGGTGTGCAGCCTGTCTCTCTTTTATTATTTCTTTTGCCTCTTCTTCAGGAGCCTTCTGGGCTGCTTGAAGTAGGGCATAAATCTCTCCTGCTCTCTTATTCCTCAGTCTGTGCTTAGGGCTGCCTCCCCTTTCATGTGGCCTGACACACTCATATAAATTCCTTATGAAAATATGCAATATTCAGAATGGTTTCAAATTGGAGCACTTTCATGAAGAAATATGAAAAATGGGGCAGGTAGTCATTTTTAGACATTCTTCTGTCACCCTTACATACAAAGGGCAGCAAGAAAAATGTTTGCCGTGGTTTGACTCTGATAATAGTGACAGAATTTTAAAATAAAAAAGAGACAAATTTAGAAGAGCTTTAGTCTGAGGAATCTTACTCTTTTTTCCCCCTCTCTCTGCCTTTGTGATATGTATAAAAGAGTGTCACTTTGTGGCATGCCAGCATCTCTGGTGTAACTACTGGCATTTCAGATAATGGCATAGGCTTCTCTTTAGTTCTTCATCGTTCTTTAGAGATGTCTTTTGGATTAATCCGTTAGCAACCATAGTAGAGTATGTGCTATACTTTTTCTGCTTCAAGTCAGGATGACAAAGCTTAGGAAACACTGCTCTGTCTCTTGGTGGATACCTAGGTAACACATATGCTTTGGGACTACTTGTTTGTTTGTGTATAAAGGATTTTACTTATAATTTTATTTCATAGACAAATACTTTACAGGGATACTTTTAAATGTCATAGATTCCAAATGGATAAAGATAAGTGATACTAGCCTCCCCCCTCTTCCCTGACCCAAGAAGACCAGTGGTGGTGCTAGTAGTATATGGAAGTGGAAATCAAAAAGTCATCAGACAGTTGAGTTTGGAGTGTGGCCAGAGTGAAAAGAGCTGTGAGAACCATGATTAAGCCATGTTAGCAAACTTGGATGATTTTTTTTTTTTTAAGTATCTCATTATGCTTATGAAATTATTTGCCTCCTCTGGCTTTTTTAGGTCCTCACTCTTGATTATGTCCATTCTTTTGGTTTTATTGTTGATTTTTAGGCAACTTCTCCCGTTTGCTTACTAATCACTTTATTCTGCTTACCCTTGTGTCTTTTAGTATCTGCATCCCCAGAGCTAAGGCAATGGAAAGT
>VYZS01053881.1:8037-20260 GCA_013400695.1 Neodrepanis coruscans
CAGAGGTCTATTACTGAAGTAGTATTAATATAGACATCATCACCAATTCAAAGCAGATAATAAAGGACTGACACATTTATTATCATTATTAATTAACAGTTTTCTGAGATGGAATTAAATCAATATGCTGCTCTGATATCATTTTAACTAGTTATGCAAATCAAACATTTAGAGCCCATGAAAGGATATAAATGCCATTCAAAATTCACTTCACACTTATTACTGTAATATCAGAACTTTCAGGCTTTGCTAGTAAAAAAAGGACTTAATGCTCATTTAATTACACTCAGACATAAAGCTTATGGAATGAAAGTTGAAATAGCTGATTAGTTGGGAAGTCACAGTAAGGCTATAACACTAGGGATAGACAATGAGATAATAATGTGAAAATGCAGAGCTTTTGCTCAGAGTTGTTCTGGCAGATCCTATTAAAAAGAACAATGACATGTGTAGGAGAGAATGTTTTAAAATTACAAAGTTGAAGAATCTTTCCTAAAGCTAGGAGAAAAAAGAAACCATTAGTTGTCACTTACATAAATAGAAAAATGCTATGTTAAATCATGTAACATTTTTTCTAATTATGTGATTACAATATTTAATCTTTTAGATGTGAAATTTTAACTATTTGCCTGCATAAACAACAACACTAAAGAACCTCTTCGGCATAATAAGATTTTCATATTTTTGCTAGCAGAAAATTAGCAGCACCCAGCCTGGTAAAGGGAACTCGACTGATGTCAATCTGACAGATTAAAGAGCCTACAGTGAGATCAGTGTTGAGACTGAGCTGGCTAGCAACTGCAAGCCCCTGGCTAACCACATAAAATCAGGTTCTAGTCAACCTTTCCAGCACCATGGAAAAAGGGCATCCCTGAGAAGCCCTCATCAAGAGGCCAACTGAAGGTGGCTGATAAAGAAGGAAGGAAAAAGATCCAGGAGTCTTTTGATCTCGTGTATCTTTGACCTTTGGACTTATGCATTAAGCACGAGAGCATTGTGTAGGGGTGTTGTTTCACCAGTGTCAAGTGTTGTCCTTCACTTTATCCACAGGGGACTAACAAGAGTTCCTGGCAGCTCAGGATCTCAAAAGTTTTATGCAGTCTGCAGTATAGAAGACATTGAGAAAGCTTTGGGTATGCCCAGGCAAAACCACCAAGATTTTCAAAATTACAGGATGTTCCCCTAGATTATTCCCATATATGTTGAGCCTCTCAGCTTTGCACAGCACACCTGCCTAATTTATACAACACTACACTCCATATTTCAGGGACAATGCTCAATTTTTAAAAGTCTTTAAACGATCAGTCATGGAACAGATTTATTTGCTGGAAAAAATGGATCATTTGATCACTCCAGCAAAGTAGGACTTCAAGGATAAGGTAATTTTTTGATGATGCTAAAAGGCTAGATCAGAAAGGTAAACAACTATTTCTACAGAGTAAGGTAACTCAGATCTCATTGTTTAAAACTGCTAACAATTAATTAAAAAAACAATACATACAAGCAAAAAGTTGTAATTCTATGAAAATTACTAAAAAAAACCCAACTCCCAAGATTCCCACCATTACATGAATTAACTCAATATAGTAGGCTCAATCAATAAAGTGAGGGCAGCCACCTTCTGCCAAAGTTAACAGTACAACTGAAGTCTCCTCTCTACATTCTTCAGTGACTCATTTTATGATTAGCAAGAAGCCTTGCTAGTAGCTAGAAGAAAATTTAGATCTATGAACTGAAGACAGGTGAATTAACACTTCACAGATGGATCCACTCTGGTTGATATGTAAGGGAATTTCATAGTTGGCCAGATCACTAACTTTCAAACCTACTTGGAAAAAAAGTTCTCTTTTCACAACATCTGTACTACAAAAACAGAACATGGCATGCTGAGATGAATCACTTTTTGTACCCTGTCTCAAAATCTGTACTTTAGGTATTAAATAAATATCCAAATTACATGTCTGGAGTGCACTCACAAGCTTAAATAACTGCTCATCAACTTTTTTTTAATCCCCTTCAGTTCAAAAAGACTGAATCAGGAGAAGTCCGTCAAACACTAGGTCAAACTGTCCAATATCCTTGATCACTTACCAGGTGAAGAGTGCACTACAGACAGGAAGAAGAGGAAAGTGCTCCTCTGAGCAAACAAAGCAGTCTAGACAACAGCCATTTTTATACCACGTAATTGGACGACATTACTTGCTGATTATCCAGGTTTGCAAAATTATTTGGTTTAGATAAGATCTTAGCAAGGCAGTTCCAAAAGCACTCCTATACCTGCTAAAGCCCCCAGAAACACTGGTATAAATATTTGCTGGCTTTGTCTCTGGTATAGAATGGAGAAAAAGAAATTTTCAAAATTCACACGTTGTCACCACTTTCAAACTAGAGCTATAATTATCTTAAAAGTTAAAATTATTAAAAGCTTCTCGGTTTGGAGGTAGTGAATGAGGAAAGCTATGTACCATACAAAGAACTGGAACAGTTGGGTAAAGTCTTATCTACCTTTAAAAATGCCATTAATCCTATAACAGAGACAGTCACGTGATAGCACCTTATGTCTATTGCTGTTAGCTCTCTAGTGCCACGTAGCAGCTCAAGAGGAGGAAACAGTTTGTCAACAGAGAGACTGATGCAATATTGGGTTGAGACCAAAGGATCTAAAAGACTTTTTATCAGTAACTGGGATAGGGAGATCTTGCAAAACAGAAGAACTATGAACTGCAACCATAATTAAGGAGCTACACAATGAATTTTCCTTACATATTAGGAAAATGCTTCTTTCAATGACATGACTGTTGCTGCTACAATACCTTCTTGTACAGCTTCTTTCATTGCGGCAGCAAAGGCAGCATTCTGACTACTACTCTTGGCTCTTACTGCTCTTTCTACCATATCCAGATCCCTGGGGCAGGGTAGCTAAGATAGTTTTCGTCTTTGCATTGGCGTTCTCAAAAGCCAACGTGCGGTATAAATGATCAGATAACAGTGATGGCAGTTCTGTAGCTTCTTTAAGAGCGGTTGCTAGCTGGTCAATAAAATGGGTAAAGGGCACTGTAGCACCCTGTCGAATGGTGGTATATGAGGGCGTCTTCATTTCTCCGGGCACCATCACTTTTGCTTTATGGGCTAAGTTTTGAGACAATTGATGACAACTCCGTGGCAAAAGCAGCTGTATCTCTGAGGTGGCATACTGTCCTGCACTGAGTAGCATATCCACTTCTAGACCAAGAAGAGGGTCTGGCACATTCAGATTCTGGTGTCTGGCAGCTTCTTCTATGGCTAACTTCCTCCAGCTCCGTTCAAAAAGGAGCAATTGTGATGGTGTGAGCAGCAGTGAGGCAAGGTTATATGAGTCATTAGGGAGCATGACATCAGCGGTAAAAATAAATTGTATGATAGATCTGGCAGCTTCAGACTGAATGCCATGGGTCATTACTATCTGCTTCACTTGCTGTAAAATCTTCCAATCATGTGGCTCACATTTACCTTGATTTCCATCATATATTACCGGACAAACAATTTTATCTGCAGAGTCAAAGTCCCCCTCTAATATTGTGTCTCGTATTACTCCAGACCATCGATTTGCCCCAGAATGTAGGCGTGGTGGAAGGGTTTCGGATGTTTTTGGAGGCACCGACGGAGCAGTTGGTAACATCTTTCTCCTCATTGATGCCAACGGCAAGGCTGGTGGATCAAAAAGGTGTGTTGTACTGGTGGCACTTTGAGCAGCACTGTTCGCAGCTAGATCTTCTATCTTCTGTAAGACTTCGATTAGCTGGTCTGAGGATATAGGCGTTTGCGCAATTTCTTTGTTTTCCTCAGTGGACGTTAACTTTCCCTTATTTGTCTTATCTTCATCTTCACTCTCATTTTCCCGTTGATCAATCCATTCCTTCATCTCTTCATCAGATTCATCAGCAGGAGGCACAGTTGGATGTAGTTTCAGACGACAGCTTGGCCTTCCTTGCACTGACTCCTCCTGTTGACTGACTGCACTGCACTGACTCTCAGCTGCTTTAGGTGGGGTAATGTTTTTCTTGTCTGCAGGCGGCTCTTGCGGTATCCAGTTTGTGCTCTTGTTTCAGACTTTTTCCCTATTCTTATCAGTTCAAGGTTACAGCAATCTGTTACGGTCACACTTATAGCTAACAGCTTAGCCTTTCAGCAGGGATTGTCTATTCCTTCCAAACTTCTAAAGTTGCGCCCCTGTTGTACCTAGAATTCCTCCACAAGCACTTAGTTACCCATACTCTGTACAGGTGTTTGCAACAGTGGCAGCAAAGTCAAGACGACAGTTTTGGCTAAACTAATACTAAACAAAATATTGAAAACTTTTTTTTTTTAAATTTACTATAGGTTACATTTACAGGGATGCAAATTTAGTAGTTCTTGTAACTGCATAGCTTAATAACCTTACAGTGGTTTGCAGCTTCAGAATGGGGATTATTTCCAAGCATGATCATCTGCCTCTTTCTGAAGAGCCTGGACATCAAGGAGATGCTGCAACATTGCTCAATGCTACGTATCACCTGTCCATTCAGACGAAAACCTGAAAACCACAGTATGGCTACAAGCTGGCTAATGATAACAAGGTGTTGTGGGTTAAAAACAAAAGTTCCGGGAGCTAACTGGTTTTTCCCTTCTCCCCTTTTCTTTTGCCTCCCTTTTTAGGGAAAGGGCTTTTTGGGGCTTTTTGGAGATTTTTTGAAGGTTTTTGGGAGGGGAGGGGGAATCAGGGCTGTGATAAACTGTCTTTCCTGTGTGTTTGAAGCGGGTTGCCATGGCAATGACAGCGGGTGCCAGTGTGGGGCTGCTCCGTCATGGCCAGCCCGTGCGGCTGGGGACAGGGTTGGTCCCCGCCACGGCCGTGGCTCCCGCATGGCCGGGGATGGGGGACCAGCCCCGCAGCCGTCAGCGCTGGGCTGGAGGGGATCACTCCGCACTGCAGAGTCGCCTGCAGCTGCGGCGGGCAGTAGCGGTGGCAGCCTGGGACCAGTTCGTGCTGGGTACCCCTGCGTGGCTGTGCTCGGGCACTGTGCCGGTGGCAGCGCAGGGGCCCGGGGGTGCTGGTCAGGGTCGTGGGGGGCCAGTGCCCCGGGGTCGGCCACATGGTGCTGACAACATCTCCGGTCATCTCAGCGCTGAGTTTTTCCAGTGGCATGGGCGGAACGACGATTCCAGCGACGGGCTGAAGACCATATCTTTCCATCAGTGAAAATGGCGGCTTAGCACCATGTGGCCGACCCCGGGCCAGGGGCGCAGGCCCCCTATGGCCCTGACCGGCGTCCCAGGGGGGTCTTGGCACCGCCACCGGGCCACCCCCNCGCGTCTCGCCACCCCCCCCGCCCCACCCCCGCCCGTGCCAGCCCCGGCCATTCGCCGTGGCAGCTGCTCCGCTGCGAGAGGGCCACCGACAGGCCTATTCTATTCCATGTTCACGGGAGACACAGCGTGCATTTGCAGAGTGCCGAGTCGGGCTGCCGCAGGGACCGGGCCGTGACCGCCACGGGGACCGGGTCCGTGCCTGCTGGCCCCTGCGCTGCCACCGGCACAGCGCCCGAGCACAGCCACACAGGGGCACCCAGCACGAACCCGCCTGGGCTGCCGCCACCACTGCCCGCCGCAGCCGCAAGTGACCCTGCAGCACGGAGTGACCCCCTGCAGCCCAGCACTGACGGCTGCGGGGCTGGTCCCCCATCCCTGGCCGTGCGGGAGCCATGGCCACGGCGGGGACCAACCCTGTCCCTGGCTGCGTGGCAGCCACAGCTGCGCCAGGGACCCACCCTATCACCAGCCGCACAGGCTGGTGGGCCCGCGCCATGACGGAGCAGCCCCACTCTGGCACCCGCTGCCGTCACCATGGCAATCCACTTCAAACACACAGGAAAGACAGTTTAACACAGCCCCAATCCCCCCTCCCCGCCCAAAAACCTCCAAAAAGCCCAAAAAAGCCCTTTCCCCATCCCTGAAAAGGGAGGGGAAAGACAGGGGAGAAGGGAAAAACAGTTTCGCTCCCAGAACTTTCATTTTCAACCCACAACACAAGGTACTACCACCACTAAGCATTGGCCACTTAGCACACCAGCTCTGCAATAATTATCACTGGGAACGGTCTTTCTCTAGATATTCACACATTTCTCCATTCTTCCTCAACTAAAACAGCCCAAAACAACAGTATTATTTAACTTATGTTTCATTATGAGTAACCACTTTGATATGACAATGTTAACTAAAATAATTCTCTTTACAATACTGCAATCCAGAGAAATACCATCAGCAGAGGTACTCATCAATAATCAAGAAATAATTAATTGACCTGGATTCCTGTTCTTACACTATCAACTTTTATGTTAATTTAGTAAAGCCTCAAGGTCAATGTGAATGCCAGAACCATCATCCTTGTTTCACAGCAAGGGAACTGAGGCATAGGCAGGTTAAGTAACATGCCTAAGGCCAAAAAAAAGGCATATATATGAAGGCACATGATCAGTCTCCCACTTCTTGTGCTGTCATCACAAGAAGCCATTTTTATACAGAAGAACCAGATTTTTAATGTAATTCTAGGGAGCAGTTAGTCTTCTGATTTCTTACATAAATTTTAATGGTACAGGTACTTTCTGAGTCTGTAGCTCCAGCTAGATTATTAGTCCTGCTTTAGTAAAGAAGCAGCAATATGATTCTTCCCTGACAAGAAATACCAGCATAATTTATTGCATTATTACTCCTCTGAACTGAAAGCAATTAATTACCTCCAGCAGGATGCACAAGTGAAAATTCATCAGAGAAATGTGATGAAAAATGTACCCACCACTTTAAAATAATAGGTGCTTAATGGTTTTTTTGTTTGCTAGCTAATCTAGAGCATCTTATAAACAACTAAGGATTGGTTATAAATTGCAAAATGAGGTTTTCCTCCATTACATTATTCTATTCTCCATAACCTTAGAGAAGAGGAAGAAAACTGCTGCATTCATAACCAAATAAAAGAAATAATTACATTTTCTCCTCTTCTAATATCAGAGGTATGTTTGTATATAGAATATATGATTAAGTACACATGGATTTATGTTGGTAGCACTTCTTTTCATTTTATGTCATCAAATCCAATCTAACAATTTTGCTGGAAAAGTTGGCAAAGTTATTCTGCACTTGCCCAACAGTGTGGGAAGGAAGTGTGGTTAAAAGAGAAGAGAAAATGTAACTCACAGACACAAATCAGACTGTATTTCAGAAGGTTTGTATACTTCAGTATATGCAGCACAACCTTCCTTCATGTTCAAAGTAACAGGAAAATAAATGAGTGATTTATGTTAATACATTGGGTGTGTACGTTAAAGATAGGCACAGAGCTACATTCATTACATTTATTTCAGCTTTTCAGAATTATTCACATCTGTATGATTCAGTAATTGTTTTTTCTATAAAGTTATTGGAGTAATTTTACTCTGTATATTCCCGATCAATTCCTCCTCTCAAGGGCACAGTTGAAAAGTGATATTTGAAAACGGTCCCTGATAGATTGCATGGTTAGTCAGCAGCAGAGACAAACAACCTAATCCAGCACAAATTAGTTCGGCTGCCAGCAATAGTTTTATACAAAGATGTAAATTATGTTGTCAAAATCGGTCGCTTTCTAGCTTGCTGCTCAGCTAACAAGAAACCACTTTGGCTGATAAAGATGAACACTAAGCTTTTCTCGCTTACAAATTTGCAAATCTGCCACTTCAGCATTCTCTTAGCCACAAACAAAACAGGCCCATATAATTGCTTCCTTTTTTCTGCACCAGTGTTTCTCTCTGTTCTATTTCTCCACACCAAAATACAAATAAAAATCATAAATAGAATTTGAAAAGTGTAATGGTCTTGAAAATTTTCTTTAAAAAATACCAACCAGCCACAATCACCTACTTTTAACAGTTTCAGCAAAATCTTAAGACATGATACTCCAATACAAATATCATCCAGTCATACCAATAGTTTAGGAGATTTACTGTACAAATGTGGCATTCACAGAACTTCTGCACGCAGCATAAATGTCTTGATAAAGAGAAAATACATGCATCTATTTTAATGTAAGCTAAAGTGTCTTTGGAACTGCCTTGGATGACAATGATCCATCTGTATCTATTACTTTGCATGCAGTTGTTAAGAGTAGAAAATATATATACTATTACTATTCCAATCTGCCCACTTTAAATGTAAACTAGATAGATCTAACATTTGAATGAAAATAATAATGCATTATAACTGTAATTATATCCAGCATAAGTCAAATAAATAAATTATAAATTAAAGTTACCCTTTAAAGTTGCTAGTCCGACTATTTGCTTTTAAATTAATTGCAGGTGCTCCTGAATGTTTTATTACAGCCCCAAAGTTGTATATTTCAAAGAACAGTACAGATGATTCCTGTTTATTTGTTAAATTAAAGCTTTGTTGGTAAAATTACAGCTTAATTAATATTATGGGTACTGAATAACGAAATAGTTTACCTTGTGCATAATTTATTTCCACATGCATATCGCAGTGCAGACCCATTACAGCTCTAAGGCAGCTAAAATAAAATATTCCTCCTTTGCTGGCATTTTTCTAAATAGCAGTTCACTAAATCAATATTATTCACTTGGTATTTTTAAAAGCAGTGTATCTTAATAATTACACAGCATTAGAGTAGGCAATAATTTCACTTGCTAAGCATATTAAATTTAGCAAACTATCAGTCAAATAGTTTGTTCTTCTTCAGAATTTGTAAGCGAAGAGTGAGAGAGTTTGGAACCATGTTACTTTGGTATAAATGTCACACATAGTTTAAGACTGTGTATGTGACTCCCTAAGCAAGCACAGTGCCATATATCTTTATTAGTTTCATTGGTCAGTGCAGTGACCAGTTGTTTATACTCATTACGCAAGACAAGGTGAACCATTTGGCACAGGCCACAATCACGGCTAAAAACATATGACTTTGCAGAAAACAAAAATTGTAGAAAAGGCTGCACTCAATGCTGTGTACACATACTACCAGAATAACATTACTTATTTACGCTATCTCAGGTTTCCAGTTTCTCAGACATGCCAAGGAAAATCTTTTCTGGCTTAATTTTTTTTTCTTGATTTAATTTTGTTGTTTATTATTACTATGTCAGTGTTCATCACGAGAGATTTCTGGGAAAAAAAATAAATGTATTAGTTAAGCCAATGGAATAATAATCCACAAGCTAGATGGATGTTTGGGGGGGTTTCTTTAAAGTACTACACACTTATTACTATCATTGGAGTTTTTCCTCACAGAACATACCTCCTTACTCCATGATTGTAATGCAATTAAAGAGGCGATATATTAAAGTAAATGCATTAAAACAAATTTCTTGCATAATTTTAATTACTGTATCTTATACTACCATGCATATATATCTCTTTTATCACATAGACACAAAATAATTTGTCTCTAACGGCACAAAATATTTGGTTCTTTTCCTCACACCCATCTTTATTGCTATTTCAAGATAATCCAAAATATATTCTAAATTGTTCTTCCTGAACATCCCTGTTTAGCGTACCATAGAGCATACCTATGCCCAAATGTTAAGAACGTGGAAAGGCAACGTCAAAATAAGGAATTAAGGGTGTATAAAGACAGTTTTCTCTCTAAAAATCTCTGATAAACCAGCCCTGGTATTTAAAAGAATGTATCTTTCATGACAGCTGACAGATGTTCAGTGATAGTCACAAGGATAGAAGCAAATTTGGTAATAGTAATGTTTTGGGGATCTTTTTCTTCCTTATGTTGAGAACAAGAAGATTAACTCCAGAAAAGACTAAGAGCATAGAGTACATACTATTGTGTCTAGGGCAATCTCCTTATGATATGGGAAGCAAGAGACAAGAGTCTGGAGAAGACAACAGGAGGGAAAAAAAGAGCAAAAAAGTAAGCCAGGTTTGGAGGTGAAAAGTAACAGCATAAGATGGACATAAAAGTGCATCCAGAGCATTCAAGGTTGAAGTTTGGGGGCAAAAACTGTGTAATTCAGGTGATACAGCAATTCTAGAGACACCTGCAATATGGTCAGTGGATTTGTGCTTCAGAGACATGTAAGTAAAGTTTTCCCCAAGAATGTCATAACAATTACCATCCCATGGAATCATCAATAATTATCCACAGAAGAACTAAAGTCTCATCTTTACAAGCTACATTAGCTCAGCATCCTAAGAAACTGAGAGGAAGTCACTCCCACTATACTGAAGAAAAACACTCCATATACTGGAAAGTTAGGAACAGCTTGCTCATTCTACACCACATTTTTGGGAAGGAAACAATTCTTATGTTGAGAGTGCAAATATTGATATATCAGGTCAATTCACTCACAAAACCATCTTTCAATAACTAATAGATTACTGACACATACACCTTAGTATTGAGTATACAGTTCCAAATCCTTTTGTCAAAATGCACTATTGATACTGACTACAAACTCAACCAAAACACACATTTGTTTACTAGAAAAATAAAAAATAAAAAAAACACTAAAATCCAGAGAATAGATCAGAAACCAGAATCCACCTAACCATGGAGAATATCTTTGTATACCCATTTGTTAGCTCCAGTCAACCCAGAAAGAAGAATCTTTCCTGCAGCCTGTTTCCACTTTCAGTGGAAACTTCAACTTAGCAAAATTTCATTAACATCTAAAGTAAAGTAGTCAATCTTCTCATTTTTCTAGTAAAGTAATTAACATAAATTTCTTATTAATTCAAAGACTGGTAACCACCAGCCCACACCATTAGTTATAGGATTTCTTCAAGCATAGTGGAAAAACTTGGTATTTTTCCTGAGGAGGAATTTTAATCATCCCATGCTAGCATAACTAAGCAACCACAGAAACCACTTTTTAAAACCAATCTCCCTAGAAACTGTATTCCTAGTGTAAAATACTAACAGCTTTATAAGTCTCAAACTACATGAAAAACTAGTCAAGATTGCACCTTCCCCCTCTATATTCACATGCAGATTGGGAAAACTTAATTATTAGGGATTTCTGCAGAAATGTATTACTGCAGAAATATTAGCAAAATAGAAGCGAAGAAAAAAAAAGAAATCAAATCTCTTCATACGTATTTATATACAAATACGTATAAAAGAAGTTTTAAGGAAAAACTGTAGTCCAGTATGATGTGGAGCAGATTTATCAGAAGCAGAGTTGCCCTAAAAGTCCAAGGCTCTTGATTATAATAAAGACAATTCTGCAAAAAGGAAAAAGGTTTTGCACCAAAGATGCATTGTGGTTGCAAGAACAGTTTTCTTGCCATCCTGTAGCAGGAGCTTCATCTTCACCTGCAGGTTATAAGTGCTTGGTTTAAAGGTTCAGACATTAAAGTTCTCCAAAATAGTGATTGAAAAAAAACATTTTTCTCATCCATTTCCTTAAGTTGCCTCAACTCCACATGCTCTTTGCTTCAAAGAGACACATTCATATAATATTGAATATTTTACAGAATTAGTACCTTCCTCTCCAGATGCCACGGACTGTTTGCGATATCCTCAACTTTTAAGCCATTACTGCTTTATTATAGAGGAGAAAATATATAAACAGGAAGACCACTAGTTTAACACTTTGTCCTTTTAATCTGCAGAGGTGTAATTAGATCATAAACCTATGTTCATATCGTAGATATTCTAAAAGGCAAAATTTGAGAATTTCAAAATATGTTGTTTTTCTCCATAGTAATATATAGTCAAGTTTTGTACTTTTTAAGAGCAAGTTTTCTTTTGCAATTAAAAATAACATGCCTGAGTTTTCAAAATACAAAACTTTGCTAAACCTTCAGCTTGCCAACGAGTAAATGTTTAAATGCTGTTATCAGTTGTGATATTTGTATATTTTACATAGTACATATTTGTGAAAGCTTTTTTAGAGCAACTCCATTACAATGTTATGAAAGCAATCTTTTGACACCTGCTTAATGACTACATTTTTATCTACCTGCCAGTGTGAAAGTTTGGGGTTTTTTCCTCTACGTGCTTTTGGTTTTATTAGGACGGCACTTTTAAGGAAAGATTTTCACGTACCCAAGAAAGAAGCAGTCAAGGACACAGCAGCTGCAGAACCATACCAACTTTAGTCAAAAACTGTCTCTTTAACCAGGAGAGAAAGAATACTGAAATTTTAAAATGTTTCTTTTAAAATGTATTGTAGATAGGTCTTCACATCGCTCTGATGCCACA
>VYZS01053896.1:0-10727 GCA_013400695.1 Neodrepanis coruscans
CCCAGGAAGGTGCTGTTCAGCTCCCTGCTCACCTCCATCCCATCCTTTCCAAAATTCCCCAGCTCTCCCGGAGCCCCCTGACTCTGATCCCAACACAGCCCTTCCTGTCCCTTACACTTTCATTTCTGTTTCTTTACATCTTTATTAAACTGTATTGCCACTTTGATAGGAAAATTGAAAAGAAAAAGATATGAGGAACAACAAAAAAAGCCATAATTATGAAGATTCAATTTAATTTTAAAGGTTGTGGAAGGAGGAAAAAAAAAGAAGCAGGAGAAGAAGAAACCAAATTAATTTAGCAGGAAAGCATTGCATGAAATATTGTTGGAGTTTAATAACCATGCAAAGACAGATGATATGTGTGGAAAAATTAGTTGTAGGACCTCATAATAGTCTATTAATATTTTCTACAGGCACAGAAACCCTTTGCTGAATGATTGTAACAAAGTAATCTTTTTTTTTTTTCTTTAAGACATTAAAAAATATCTTCAAAAGGAGAAGACAGCAGCAGTGGAGACCCCAGCAGGGAATGTCAGATCCCAGGAGAGATCCAGCTCAGGCTTCTCTGCCCTCCCACCGTGGAGGGTCTCCCACCAGGCTCCTTTCTGGGGGCAACTGTCCCAAGGTGCATCCCCCCTCTTTCCCAATCACATACATTTCTTCTTCCAAACAACCCAAAGGCTGGAGTTGACCTTAGAAATCTCAAGGGAAAAGGCCAAGCCCAGTGTCGAGCAGTGGGTCAGGGTGATGAGGTCCACAGAGCTCGTGCTCAGCCCCACATGCAACTGCATCCCTGCCTTGCCTTCCTTTGCCTTGTATCTTTCCCTTCCCTTCCCTTCCCTCTCCCCTTCAGCTCCAAGGAGAGGTCAGACATAGCTCTGCTTCCTTCCCTCCTCAACTCTTCCATCACAGTCCTGATTCCTCTGGATCTGACACCNTCTTTAAAATCAGAATTAAAACCAACTCAAATAAAACATCCCAACTGCAGCAAGACAAAGGATGGAATTAGGAATGAGGGAGGGGAGGTCTCTGTCTGTGGATGTTTAAACTTGGTCTCTGGAAAGGATGTGTTTCCTTGGTCCTAAATGGGATTTGCTTTAGCTCCAGACAAAACCCTTAGGATCCTGTAAACTCAACTAGGTCACTCCTGCAAGGGAAAAAAAAATGAAATGGAAGAAAGAAATGAAAGGAAATTAGAGGCTGAAATGAACAACAACAACAAAAATAAAGAATTAAATGAAGTGAAATGAAATATAAAAACGAAATAAAATAAACCCAGGACAAAACCAAACTGCAATTCCTCATTCAGCTTCCCCTTTCTCCCATTTTAATCTGTATAGTACCATCCAGTTCCAGCCTCCCCCCTTCCCCTTTTTTTAAATACAGTCTAATCCTGAGTGTGAACTGATGTAGTTTGTGTGTTAGGGGGGAAAAAAAATCTCTCTCTCTTTCTGCCTTTTTTTTCCCTTCTTCTTTCCTTGGCCCAGTTCATTATTTTTCTTTCTTGTCACTCAGTGTGATAGGTTGAACAGAAGTGCACAGATGAGCACTGAAAACGGTGTCACAAGGCCTTAATCTAGTCTTTAATGCCTGACTTCAGAGATGTCATTTATCTTCTAACTGCAGCAGGCTTCCACCAACTTTATCTCTAATAATATATTGATGGATTAAAAGGGTCGGGCAGGAGACCGGGCTGGAAAAATTGCTTATTGACATCAAAATACAGTGCCCTCAACCTGATAAACATGGAGGGGCTCGTGTATCTCCCGGAATAGTTGGCGTTGCTATAATTTTTTTTTTTTCCAGCGTGTTTCTCCCAGGTTCATGGGGTGGTCCAGTAAAATAAACAAATGGAACAAATAAATAGGAAATACAGTTTCTGTGTCGACGTGGCCGGGCGGGAGCCCAGATATTTCTGGGATAGTTCCTTAATGGTGGTGCCGTGCAGGGCTATTTATGGCACCCCACGGGACACGGGGAAAGGCTGCCATTGTTCTGGGGGGTGTTGGGGTGGGTGGGGTGAGGGATTGCCACAGCATTTGGGGAGGCTGTGGTGTGAGGTCGGGAGCTGTCTCACAATCTTTATGGCTGAAATTCATCCCCTCCTGCACGGATCTCCTGCAAGAGGAATTAAAGGGGGGGAGGAGAAGGGAGTGCCATGAGGAACATCAGCAGGAGCACTGCCTCCAACCTGACAGATGGATTCCCAGTGTGGGAACGAGGGGTGGTTCCCCCTTTTTTGGGAATGGTGTAGCCTTTTGAAGATAGAGCTGGAGAAAACACCCACACACACCTCAGCCACCAAAGGTGTTTGGAGTTGATGCTCATTTCAGATTTATCCATCCCGTTCTGGTTTCAGCAATTTCCAGGTTGGTTTGGGGAATTCTCCCCTGGGATCTCCCAGCACAAAAATTAAGCTGGGGCCAAACAGTTTCCAAACCCTATGGGAGCAAACACACCAAAGACTCAGCATCCCATAACCTCCACAAAAGAGGTGGGACAGCAGAAAGGGTCTCCACCACATTCCAGTTGGGTTTACTAATCCTACAGCATTGCTGGCAGGGAAAGACTTTCATTTGTCTCTTTCTAAGGGAGCCTTTGCAAACAGAGGTGACTAAACTACATGGATTTCATCCTGAGGAAAATTCCAACAGTTTAAGTGTGGTTTATAGTAAAGCCAGACTGAATGGCACAAGCCTGAAGACTTGTCTTGGAAGAGAAGTTGAGAAGAATGTGCTGAGCAGGACACTGCAGTTCAGAATGATGGTCCTGGCCAACTCCAACTTGTTGGGACTGTAGTGATAAGACAAGGAGAAAAGGATTCAGATTGAAAGAAGGGAAATGTAGATCAGATACATGGAGGAAATCCTTCCCTGTGAGGGTGGGGAGGCCCTGGCACAGAGAAGCTGTAGCTGCCCCATCCCTGGAAGTGTCCAAGGCCAGGTTGGACAGGACTTGGTGTGACCTGGGATAGTGGGAGGTGTCCCTGTCCAAGGCAGGGCAGTGGAAATGGATGATCTTCAAGGTCCCTTCCAATCCAGGCCATTCCATAATTCCACAACCTACAGGTGTCCCCAACCCCTCTGTTCTTCAATAGAATTCACTCAAAAATACCCCCCATCGTGCACTCCAGTGGACACATCTCCCAAAATTGCTGCACAGACTCCCTGGGAAGCCCATGAACCTCTGAGGCAGATGCAGAGATAAACTTTGTCACTAGAGAAAGCATTTCATTTCATTTTCCTGGAAAGAACTTCCATGAAAATCAATCTTCCCACAGAAAATGCTGATTCTTGGCACAAAGCTTTTTTCTGATGGGGAATTGCCTCAACCCAGGGACATCTGAGCAGTCGTGGCTGCAAGAGGGGTCACATTTCATGGAGAGGAACTTCGTGTGAAGGCAAAGCTTGATGGCCCTTGAGGAGGTGTCAAAGTTGGCAGAATCATCATCATCTCAATGGCTTTTAATTCTCAGGGCTCAGGCTGCTTTGATCATACCCCAAAATCTGGTCAGGTGGCTTGGAGTGGTGTCAGATGGCTCAGCACAGACCACATTTGCCATGGAAGTGCTGACAACCACTGTTCCCATTCAGGAACCCTGAGGATCATGGAATCATGGAATAGTTTGGGCTGGGAGGAACACTAAAGGTGGAGAGAGATACCTTCCACTAGACCAGGTTGTTCCAAGCCCCATCCAACATCCCATAAACACCTCCAGGGATGGAGAGTCCACCACCTCCCTCTCTCCCAGTGGGGAGAAACATAAATCCAAAATAAATAAATAGATAAATGGGGGAAATGGGGGGAAAACAAGCCTGATGGCCTCTGATGAGCAACCAGGCCAGAACTTTGATCCTGAGCAAAGTGCTGAGCACCACCAGCCATCCCCGTTCCTCCGGCGGGAATGATTGGCAGGCGCTGGCAGACGGCAGAACACAAGCCTTGCATTACAAGATTGTCTTTCCGAAATTTACCCGCTGAAACGCTGCATTTATCAGCTGAATTTATCAGCTGAAATGCCTCAGACTCCTGGGAAAGCTGCCTCTGGCCGACCACTTGATGGGAAGAACGTCTCCGATTTTTTTGGCATGTGGAACTAAAGCAGCTCAGCCGCTTTCCCCCTGCACCTGCCACTCACTCCTGGTTGCATTTTATCTGAGCCCCATTTTCTAATTTCGCCTCTATCACGATGCATTTTTGCAGTAGGTGGCTAAAATGACAAACCACGAGGATTGTTACATTTTGAATATAAATTGAATAAATTACTGCGGTTAAAAATAGCGATTTAATACCCATATTCTGTTGAGGGAGAAGAAAAACCCAACCTGATTTTTTTTTTTTTGTGAGCACCATTCTTTCTCGTTTTTCAGACTCCTTGGCAAGCAGAGGGGAAAGAAAACCAAATGAGGTGGTTTTCTGCTTCAGACATGGAATTCTCAGAAGATTTTTGCAGGATTTTGTTTCCTTCCCACTGAATTCCCTGGGAGGTTCCATAGGGATGTAACCAGGGCACAGTTTGGCCAGTACTGCTCAATTGTAGCTTGTTGTAGCTTTCTGCTACATTTCACAAATCAACTTTTTCTCATTATTCCCTTTGATTACTTCATCCCTTCCTGAATATCCAGCTAATTTCCCATCATTCCTTATATAAAGGGTGGGGAAGGAGTGTTTCTCACCCCAAAGCCAAATCTGCAAGGCCAGGAGACACCCTGAACAATATTCTGCAGCCAGGCCCAACACATCCTTGGACTCTGCCACAGCTTTGCTCCTTCACTCACAGGAATGGGATATTAAGGAGGAAACAACATTAATTCGTTCATTAATTCATTCATTCTTTGCTGCCTACAAACTGAGCTCCCACTGGTGTCCACAGCACTGGGGTTTTCTCCTCGAGTCTCAACTATTTTTCCCCATTAAATATTAACGTATTTTACGTGGGAATTTTTTCGCTGCTGAGGGGAATAATAAACTCACTAGATGTGGGTTTTTTTTTTCTCAGGGATGGTCACTTAAAATGAAAACACCTTCCTATCACACTTGGCCATCCTTACCTGTTTTCCCATTATTCTCCAGAAGTAACTGTTGAGGATTTCACGGGGCTGTTCCCAAAAGGCCTGGGCGTGCACATCTGTTTGTTGTACCAAATCCAAGGTGCCTTCTCCCTCAAACTGGTTTTCCCCTGAAGAACCACACTGTCAAAACCCTCATTATTTTATAACTTCTCTGCCCCTCTTCTCTTCTCTTCTCACCTTGTTATGTACTGCTGGAGCAAAGGAGTTCGGTAGCTCTTCCATTTTAGCAACACCATTGATTTTGTCTCCCTCTTCATTTATTAATGGAACTACTTTCTCTCTAGTATTCCCTTTTCCCTGATATAATTGTAAAAGCTCTTTTTATTCCCCTTAAGCCTTTCTGCTCTCTGAGCTGGCCTTATCTTTTCCCTGCAAGCCTTAACTGACTGTATATTCTTGTTTAGTTCTCTTCCCTTTCTCCAGTTGGCACTATAGGTTCTTTCTTTACATTCCTATCTTTTGCTGGTGTTTTGTTATCCACGTTGGATGCTACTTGTCCTTCCATTTATTTCCACGGGAATCGCGGCGTGTCCCACTCTTCGGGGCTATTCCGGAATTCCGGCCTTTTCTCATCCCTCTGAATTTCACTGCTGGGTGCTCCTGGTTCAGACTTGACCACGGAAGCACCAGATAAGGCTGGAAAAGGGAATTCCCACCCCTTGTAACCCCAATGACCCAGATGTGCATCCCCACCTAAGAGGAAAAAAAAAACCATCTCTCCTAAACCTCAGATCCTTTTCTTCCAAACTCTTCAGTTGGGAAGAATTTGGCTCTTCAGAGCCCACTCTTGTTGCTGAATCCAAGGTCATGGGGTTTCCAAGAAGCAAGTGAGGAAGTTCAGAGTGTGGTTGGAATTATTACAGCAACTGTCATCTGCAGTAATCCAAATCTGGATGGACATTACCAGGACCTCTGTGAAACTTCTGAATGGGATTTGGGTTTATTTACTTTCTTTTTTTTTGTTAATTTGCTTATCCTGCTTTGCAATACCAGTGGTTCAGGAGCCTTCCTGGTTCTCTGGCTCTCCTGCTTTTTGCAAGTGGAATATCTTCCTTCCAAATAGGCAACAGCTTAAAAGAAAGTACTTTTTTAAATGGATCACCATTTCATCCAGAAGGACCAAAGCATTGAATTTCTAAAATAAGGAAATACACACTTGAATTCTACTGGATTTTTAAAACACTAAAATTAAGCACTTCCCCAAAATTGTAACAAATTCACCCAATTCTTTTGCTAAGTTTGACTCTACATTGTCCCCATATGTGATGGGGTTTTTTTGAAGCCAGTCCACAGAAAGGAGCTGGGAATTATCAGAAGGCCAGAAAACAATGCTCTGAGGAGAGATTGAAGAAGTTGGGGTTGCTCAGCTGGAGGAGAGGTGGGACATTGCTCTAATCCCCGAGTACAGAGGAGGCTTATGGAAAGAGGAAGGGATAGCTTTTCTTCCTGGTAGGTAAGATAAGTAGTTGTGAGCTTAAACCACAGCAGGAGAGGCTGAGGCTGGATCTGAGGGGACGAGGCTGCTGAAGTGCGGGGACAGGTTGCTGGGGAAGCAGGTTGTGCCTGTATTGATGGAGGTGTATTTTGAACACCAAGACCCCCATTCAGCTGCTGTAGAGTTCATCCCACGGTCCTTTCCACCTCCCTTTTCCCAGGATTTCACTGCTCCTGCTGTCTCAGCAACCCCCAGTCTGCAAAGTTCCGTGTTTTTTGGATGCTGCAGCACTGGGGGGGTTTTGGTGGATCCAGAGAGGAACATCTCACAAGAGCTGCTATGCCAGGCACTGGCCCTGCTGAAGAGCAGGTTTCCCCAAAAAAAATATTATCAAGGGCATAAAAGACCCAAGGACTGAACATCAACACAAGCCAGGAAGCCAAAATTTGCCAGGAGCAAACCCAGCCCCGGAGAGCCCTGGCACAGGCACAGGGAGAGGAGGAAGGATGGGATCCACTGGGGAGTTTGGCACTGTTCCCTTCCCCACATCTCCTCTGTTGTGTCCACAGAAGTTCTGGAATGGCCAATTACAGGAAATTAAGGAGAAAGAGACAGAAATAGGTTGCCTGAACCAGGAAGTGCTGGTGGATGTCCCTTGGTGCCACAGCTGTGATTGGACCCACAAAAAGTGAGGCTGGAATGAGGAAGGTTGGAATTGTGTGGCAGGAAGGGCGTCATTCTGTCCCATTTCTTTGGCATCTGATTTCCAGGCATCAAATAATTGCAGATTAGAAAAGATATTTAAGATGGTCTGTGCTGGAGTGGCAGCAGTGGAAGGCTGTGGCAGAACAGATCTTGCCCTCAACCCACAGGACCAGAGTAAAGATGCTCATGGAAGGACTGGGAGAAATGTTCTAGATTGATGCCAGCAGTCAGGAAGCTCCTGGAAACTTCTGGAAAAAGTGCTGTAGACTTTTCTGGTTGAAAATATCTCAGGAGCATCAGGGAGATTATTGTCACATGGTGTCCTCTTCCCAGGTCAAGGCTCTCCCTTTCTCAGACCCCCTCGGACAAGTTAGGGGTGAGGAAGGGAGAAGGGAAGGCAAAAAAACAGAGTAGAGGGAAGGCCATGGGGAAGGGAGGATTGTACCCATCGTGCAGCACAAGCCAGGACAGGAAACCAAGCAGTCTTTGCCCTGGGAACAAGCTCAGCAACCCTCCAACAAAGCCAACCAGGCTGGGTGCAGAAAAGGGGAGAAGAACTCACTTGATCTTTGTAACTCTTCCAACAACTCTTCTGTTAGTCCAGACACACCCTTGAAACTGCTCTTTCCAACACTTTTGGAACCTTCTTCCTACAAGAGTGCAAAGAGAGATTGGGAAGAAATTGTTCCCTGTGAGGGTGGGGAGGCCCTGGCACATGTTGCCCAGAGAAGCTGTGGCTGCCCCATCCCTGGAAGTGTCCAAGGCCAGGTTGGATCAGCCTGGGATAGTGGGAGGTGTCCCTGCCCATGGGAGGGGGTGAAATGTGATGAGTTTCAAGGTCCCTTCCCACCCAAACCATTCTATATTTCTATGATTTCACCCCAAGCCCCTCAAAAAATGTGATAATACTGTGCTTTCATCTTCCCACACCTGAACATCTCCTTTCTTGGCTTTTCCATGGCATCCAAGAACACAGGATGAGTGTATTCCCATGCTTCTGAGGACTCCATTAAATAACTCACTCCCTCTTCCATCCATCCATCCATCCATCCATCCATCCATCCATCCCCAGAGCAACTGGGGATTTTGCTTTACTGGTTTTTGGGAGACATTTCCATATCCTTGATGCTTTGAGGTCTGGAGCACACCCACGCCACCAGCCCCAGCACTCCTGTAAGTCTTCCAGCACTTTAAGGAGAGGAGTGGTGGACAAAGGAGGTCTGCGTTTGCAGGGGAAAAAAAAGGGAACAATAATTCCTTTGGCAGTTTGATGTTAAAAAAAAAGAAAAAAATAAGAGGCTTGTAAGCTGCTCTGAGGCTTGAATGTCAGAAGTAGACCCCAGGGATGTGGATTAGAGGGCACAGTGAAGGTGAGGCTGTGAAATGAGCATCGAGGATCTCTGGGAGATGGTTAATGAGAACACAGGAATGCAAATCTCCCAGAGCTGAGGAGCCACCAGCCTGTGTCCCTCCAAACACACACATGACTCCAAGCAAATCACGGCAGAGGAGCTGGGGATGGTGGAAGGCACGTGGCTGATGGTGCTTGTTAGAGAACAGAGGCCTCATCTGGTGCTGGTGGGCAGAAAGGGGCCCCTCACAGAGCAAGCCCAGGGTCTCTCCATGGACCACAAATATGGGAAGGGCCTCTACCAAAACTTGGTCTCTTGATGGACAATAAATATGGGGAAGTCTCTCTATCTCTATTTGCCTGGATCCATAAATATCCTCTTTGGCCACTTGACATCACCTTACATGTGACAGCAAGGAATTCCAGAGAACAGAAATCACACAACAGAACATCCTGAGTGGGAAGGGACCCACAAGGACCATCGAGTCCAACTCCTGAGGGAATGGCCCATACAGAGATTGGACCCACGACCTTGACATTATCAACACTGTCTTCTAACCTAATGAGCTAAATTTGCATGTGCTTTAGGGAATCCTCACTGCAACTACAAATAATTGTTCTGATTCTCTCCTTCCTCCTTTTTTTTATGCTTGGTTTCACATGGGAATCCATCCCCAACTCTTCATGGAGCTGCCAGAGGAGAAAGCTGAGCAGAAAATCACGAAGAGGGTTCCTCATGCAAGTGAGGGCTTTCTTCTTGCTGGCCATGATTTCTGTTGCTCTGTTGTTTCGGGTTTTCAAGCTGAAAAATGAGCCCTAATTCCATCCTCCTCCAAGCTTTGTGAGGACAATGAATCATTGCAGACACTGTTTGCATGAAGATAAACACTCATGAAAGTGGTTCATCAGCTCAACTCAATAAGAAAGGACAAATCCTTTCCTAACAGGCTTTGAGCCTTCTCTTCAACAGCCCAGTGCTGGGATTCTCAAGGATCAAAGTGTGTCTTCTCAAGCCTGGGCTGTGCTCAGACACAACCCTGAGATGGGATCTAAAGGGACCTTCCCAACCAGCACTTGGTCCTTGCACATGACCTTCCACTTCTGCTCACAGGTGTTGCCTCTGGACCTTCTTCTTCCCCCCCCAAGGCTGAATACAAGTCAAAGAGGAGGATCAGTACATACTAAACCCATGATGCCCCACAGAATTTGGGGAGGATAGGGAATACCTTTCCAGTCTCCTAAAATTCTGGCTTTTAAGCTCCTGCAGATTTGGCCCAACTTTGGGAGATGCTCTTGGCAAAGACAGTGAAACAAAGGTGGAGATGCCAAGTTTTGGTGGGTGCAGCTCAAATCCATATCCCTGCAGGACCCCCCAGCCAGCAGCAAGGAGAAAATGGGCCACCCCAAAGTTAACACTGGGTGGGTTCCACATGATGCCTCCCAGCAGCAGAGACAGTGCAGGTTTCCATGGGCACATCCCCTCTTTTTCTCTTCTGAATCCTTTCTTCCCCCCCTCCCCTTTCTCATTCTGTCTTTGCTTGAATTTCAAGGTTAAAAAAAGTCAGGATACAATAGTAAATATGTAAGATTAGCTCCTAAAATATGTTAGCAAGTGAAAGCTAAAGAAAGCCAAATGAATTTAAAAAAGGCTTTCTTGAAGCTTAGAACAGAGACAGTTCTTTTGATCCTTTATCACACCATAACAAAAAAAGCACCAAGCGAGATACATATATATAATATACATATAATATATATATTTATACCCTCCATGTGCTCGGGGATGTGTGTGTGCATGTGTGTGTATGTGTGTATTTTAATTCACACAGGCTTTCCTTTCTTTAAAATGCTGCAAGAAGCTTTTTTTTTCTGCAGATTTCTTTTTCTTTCTTTTTTTTGATATTTCAAAGCTGGCAGTTCAGTAAATGGCTGGAACTGCCACATCTCTGTTCTTGCTAAAGAAATCAATGCTAATCCTATTACTGGCAGTTATCACCTATCCCAGAAACCGCGGCTAAAAGAAAAAAAAACCACTGAGATGTCAAAGTAGGAAAAAAGCATGGGGGAAGGGGAGAAAGCGCCCTTCATTCACTTTCAAACAGTGATTGTTTTCTTATTTTTGATCATTTTTTCCTGTTAAGAGAGAAACTAAACCACAAAAAAAAAA
>VYZS01053899.1:4691-21403 GCA_013400695.1 Neodrepanis coruscans
AAATGAGAATTAACCCATTTTAAGACAACATTCTCTAAACAACTAATGCTGCAAGAGTGGCATAAGGAAAGCAAAGGCTTTATCAGCGGTTCATAGTCATAGGCTAACTCCAAGAAGTCTCCAAATCAGGAGACATTTTGGTTCTTTAAGCCATTTAGGTGTGTTTGTGTATAACAATGTGCATCTGTCCCACAGAGTTGTTAGCATAGGCATGGTCCCATAACAAAATCTTTAAATGCTCATTTTATCACAATCACATCTTGTTTTTTTTTACTTTTATTGCCATTACTAGGAATAGAAAGAAATGCAGAAAACATGATTTTAACTAAATAGCAGAAAAAGACTAGGCAGTGAGATGTAACGGTTACCAGGTGTACATATAAAAACACTGAAAAAGCNAATGGAACGCTCAGCAATCATGTAGGATTCTGCTCAAAGAACCAAATGCATTAAAAAAGAGAGCTGTCTATCAGCCTTCCAAAAGCTATTAACTCTAATTCTCATGGCTAATACATTGACTTCAAATGTACGCACTGTCTGAGTAAGTCAAGTACTAGAATAACTACTGTGAGATACAGCCCTAACAAAGGTGAAAAAAGTGGTTTCACTGCTAACATACTTTCAATCCCATAAACCATTTATGCATGCAAGAGATTCTATTAAAGCCAATGTGCTCTAAAGTTAGGTTTGTGCATCTATAACAACAGTTTTTTCACTGAAGGTCACTCATCTTTAGTATTCACTTCAAGATTATAATTTGGATCTTTTTCTTATTTTTAATTATAAGGTTAGGTCTTAACATTTTCAATACATAAAGTTAGGAATATGGTAAGCACAACTTCTATATATATCTCCTAGTTAAGCCATTTGCCTTCTATCTATTTGTGAAGACACGTGATGTTTGCCAAAAGGCAAAATACTGGTCATCACAAGACTGAACCTAGGACAGAAGTCTGGCTTACTAATTTTTTTAAAAAAATTTGTACTATTTGAAGATTATTTATTCACATATTCACACACACCTCAGATTTAAAATATTGTTAATTGTCAAGAAACACGGCTGGCCAAATTTTTCTTGTTCCTTGGAAAGATACATATTTTAAAATCTTTATAACTTTGTAGGCAATTCTTCCATTTTTAATTACCTAGTTAATCTTGAGAGGAAAAGATGTGCCATGTATGCAAAAGGGGGAGCAAAGGAGAGAGAGTTGAATCTCTTCTTAGATTACTTTACTGAAACTTTCATCCTAAATGATAGTTCAATTAAGAAATTCAGGCACAGTTCCCACTGAGTAAAGAACCAAGTATAGATAGCAGCCCCAGGTTTGAAAAGTTTGCCATTTCTCAAAGCAGAATTTCAGCAGAACACAACCGAAAATAAAATGCTCCACACATTAAAAAAAAATTATGTGAGCATAAACAGCAATAAGCTTCCATGCATGTTTTTAAATAATACTCTAATATATATTAGTAATAAAAAATAATTATTCATAGATTATCCTTTTGATTTTCCAGAATCAGAGACATTTAGTGTGAATTCCCTTCAAGCAAATATTAATTAGGGTTTTACTATATTTAACTATAGGTACATAATCCCCAAAGTGCAAACAAAAAAAGAAAGTGAAAGAGACTTTGTTCATATTTCCTTCCAAAAATATTCTTGCTTCCAAAGCTTTGCTAGGAAGAAAACACTCCTGAAAATGATCCAAATGGTTTTGACATTAGGAAAAGTAAACAAGCAAAATAAAGATGGAAAAATCATGTGGTCAGTTTGCAAGTGCTGTTTATTGTTTGAGGCAGGGTTAAACCCTTTTATAAAGACAAGAACATATATGCAACCAGACTGAAAGTGACATTAGGTTATTCTAAACACCCCTATTCAGAACCCTGCTGCCTTTAACATTGCCATGGTCAAAATGTATGGAGGCTTCAAAACAGACAACATGATAGGAATAAACTAGGATTGCTGTTATTTTGGTACCTAAGAGAGATGACAAGAAGCCTAAATATTTCTAATTATTTTTTTTTTGATTAAAGAAAGAGGCATGTAGTCTTCATTTATCCAATATCTCCTAGGACTTCTAATTTGAATTGGCATTTCATTTGTAGTCATTTATGACATGAGAAGAGGCATTATAAGTAGCCAAAATGTGCTTTCCAGACACCAGTTTGTATGGCAAACAGCTAAGAGCTCAAGTTGAACTCTTAAGTGGTGTGAACTAGATCATTCAACATTCATCACTGATTTTAAATGTCTGTTAAAGATTTATTATAGACTTTCAGAATGAGCAGAGGCTTCTATTTATTACATAAGGCCCAAAATGCTCAGCAACAGCAAGCTTTCCTTTGGCACTCTGCCAGTGTCTCATTCTATTTCAGTCAAATCTGATTCCACAATTGACTTCAATGTCCAGTTCACCTCCACCTGTAACACTAACTGATAATAGACTCAAAAGTAGGCAGTTTCTAAAAACTGACTTTTTTTTTTTTTCAACCAGGAAAGTGAATAAAGCAATTTCAAACAAATGAAGAACAGCTAGGCAGTGATAGCTCTCAAGTGAGACCAATATGCATGGGTTTGGAACAGTCCAGAGGTCAGAATGTTTCCATATTCTTTGAACAATCTTATTGTATTTAGTAGCACTTAACACAATATATGCATTAACTATGGGATTTTTTTTTCATGGTAACAAGTTCATGATTCCAAATATATCCAGCTCCTTTATCAGAAAAGCAGAAAATTTGCCATGAATTTCTGTTTTTCTGACTGAAAATTTGACAATAGCCTTTCATACATAGACATCAAAAGGGATTATTCAGAACTCATCTCTCTAACATATTAGTGAAGCTGATAATTATGTTAATTCTATCATTTACTTTTGTTGACTTTTCTCCCCTCTGAATAATCATATGCATCTGGTGTCAGATTTTTATCACTACTTTTAAGCACTTTTTTCCCCAAAAAATTTAAGCATTTAATTCTAAACATAATCCCTACAAGTTAAAAATATCTTGTGCAATAAACCAGAAATAATACACACAGTCAATATCACTAATGAGGGCTTCTTCCAAGCATATACTGTATATTTTACAGCATTAAGAAATTTTCATTTTTCTGAAGGCATGAGTTAGTAAATTTTGACAAATGAATAGTACTTTGCATAGCCAAAATTTTTTCAGGATATATTTTTTCCCCAGTTGAAAGAGAAATAGGCTAGGCTCACTTAGGGGTGAGTGGGGGTACTACCAAACTGTGAAAGGATTTGTGTAAGCATGTATGAGATGATAGAAACACAAGCACTTAATTCACAGGGTAAAAAAAAGAAAACAGATAAGGTTTTTTTTCATCTGAAATTACAGCCTCTCTCTTTTATAAACACTTTGATATCACCAGCCACTTTCGCTCAACAGGCAAGCCGGAGATAAACGCCCTGCTTTTGCTGAGGCGCCAACCAAGGGCGCATGCTCATGACAGCCCCAGGTGTGACCCCTGCTCTTCTGTGAGCAGCAATTGGACCAGGCAATCCATCACAGTGCTCCTCCTGTCAGGCCGGGTGCTTGGCTGCAGCTGTCTGTCACACTGGTGGATGGAACCTGCTTAAAGGCAATCATGTCAATCTCTATGTGACTACTCAGACTAAGATAGAAGGATGATCTTGACAGGCTTGGCAAAGTCAGCAGAAGGCACTAGAGGACTTTAGTTACACGCTTAAAATTTAGATGCAATTTGTGCTTCTTATGTGGAGGGATTGGAGAGGCACAAAACAGCGCTGTGCTTTATAGCTGGTCGTCTTGGATAAATCTGTTGCCCTCAGAATGTTTTCCATAGTAAATGTAGCGACATTTCCCCAAAACACCTACAATAAAAAGGAAATGAGTTACAGTTAGGAGTGAAGTGGCACAGTATACAATAAAGCACATAACCAGGGAAATTTGAAGGAAGGGAGGGAAAAGTTTTCTCTTGTCCTGCAAAAGAAAGTTTATTTGAATTATTCAGTATTGCCATTTCTATCAGAAGTTTTGAATCCACTGGGAAAACGTATTCAAATACATGTTAACAGGAACCTGTTAAACATAAATCCACATGTATCTTCAACATCAGGAGTACATAACACTGAAACATCATACACTGCATTTTAAATGACAGCACCCCTCTCCTGCTTTTGAAAAATGTAAAGTCTGGGTTGAAGTTATATTTTGTGCTTTCTGCTGTGTCCCTCCTATGTATTTAAAAGGTTTTCCTGATGAATGAGACCAAAAAGAGGAAAAAAAAAAAAGGAAAGTAATTATAGTTTAATATTGATCTTGGAAAAACCTTTCAGACTTTCATAACATCATCCCTGCTTTGCAGTGAAAGAACTGAAATGACTGGCTGAAACCTCCATGGGAAGTCATTGACAGAGATGAGTTAGAACTGTTAGCCCTCCAGACTGAAGCATTTTTATACATATATTTAGTAAAAACATTTCCAAACTATCTCTCCAAACAACATCATAACATCCCATAAGCAAGATATAACTATAATTATGCTAAATACTAGTACATAGAGGATGCTTTAAAAAATTAGCCAGAACACTGGTTTGGAGAGACAAAGCATGTTATTCTGAGTACAGACAGAAAGATGCCTGAGGAAGCCTTAACTGTGATGGGTGAGACACACATACCTGCAAATCTCACTACCTTATTCAAAAGCATCCCCTCTGGTGGTACTAAGTGGTATGTGAAAGCGTAAGTTCACAGTCACATCCCACCTGTGAACATCCTCAAAGATGCTAAATTTTACTAGCAGAGTTGTTCTTTGAGCCCTTAGACATGTATAGTCAAATTAAAGTCAAATTAAAGTCATCTCCCATGAACAGAAAGAAGGTGGCAAGGTCTCCTTTACCTTTGAGTGTCTTAACAGAGCAGACATTGAAGTTCCTAGGCTCACCTCCATAAGGGTAAACATAGCCTAGCCCAAAGGAGACATACACTGCCTTACATAAAGGGAAAAGACAGGGGAGGAGCAGACCCTCAATTCATTTTTTTTAGATTTCCAGGACTCACACAGCAAATATTGTGCCCACCTGCATTATGAATTCACTATGCAAGCTTTTATAGTCTGCATCCATTTTTTTCCAGTATAATGTCTGTCAGATAAGCTACTAAAGCTTTGGAAGGCATGGGTTGTGCAAGATTAATGCTCTTCTTTCCTTCTAAGACATCAGGATGGTAACACATTCCTGTAAGGGGTGGGGAGGAATATTGATAGGCCTGTCATTTGTTGTGAAAAACATTCCTCTTCAGGATAACACAAATGGGGACTATATGGTACAGTGCCCAATCTCCTTCCTCTGCTCTGCAGAGCTTTCTTCAATAATTTAAATTTCAATAATTTCACTAGTGCAACAGTTCCCACATTCAAAGGATAATATTAGCATTCCTAAACAAGCATCTAATGAAGAGCAAGTTTTTCTTCCCCTAAACAGATATCCCAAGTCAGGCTGCAGCAGGCATTAGGTTGGTAAAAAGGCCATTTAGAGCTCTAAATGTAAAGGATATGAGCAGTTTATTAACGGCATTCTTCAGACTTACTTTTTCACTGGCATTGATAAAAGTCTTGTTTGAGGTCTGCCGCATTTCTTAAGGACTGGAAGCAAGACTGTTTATAGAGATGCTGGTGAGAGAGTGTTGCTTGATGAATGCTGGAGACTATAGCTAGGTGTCAGTGCTTAGAAAATGAGGCAAGGACATGAGGAATTAATATTGTCAATGATCTCTTGACAGGAAAACAGATACTGCATTCACCGTCAGATTTAAATAGACATCAAGTGCATTAATGACAAAAGGGCAGACTTCAAACAAAGGGGGCTGTATGGTGCTGCGCTGAGCCAGTCTCCAAGTTGGCAATAACCTGATCTGAAAAGACACTGTCAGGGCTACAGACAGGCCTGGGATTGTGTGCGGTGACAGAAAACAGAGATGCTGACAGAGATACCGGTGCCATATTATGCCAAGTATATTCTAACACTGTCTCCAGCCCTAACTAAATCTGACATCATTTCCTATCGCTTATAGTATCCTCCACTGCTCTGGCAGAATATTTCTCCCCAGACATCATTACAAACTCCACTGTAGTTTTAAAGTTACTGGCAGGCCTGTGCTGTTGTGGAGGCTGGGTCTAAAGGCCTAAGGATAACCTCAGTCAATCTAAATTTGGAGTTTGCTGGAGAAGTGCTCTCATTTTCACTGATATCTCAGCTACTTGAGGTGATCTGAACGCTAAAGTGTGAGGAGCTGTCACCTTGAATAAAATCCTTAAAGTAAAGACGCTCTGTTCCCAGGATGTTCAGCAAAGATGTCGGACAGTCTGGCAGCAGGAAATGAAATCCAGCTGCTGCTGCTCGCCTGGGGATAAAGGTGCTTGGGCTAGTGACAGTTAAAGTCAGCTGAAATTTTTGAAATCCTGCAGCCTACAATTGTTTAAATTAAGGAAGTGTTGTCTCCACAGAGATTCCCTACCCAGGAACACAGCTGTGATTCAATTGCCAGGCATATTACATACACTGCTCAGAGAGTCTTGATAAAAGCACAGTTGAAAATGTTGCCATGAGACCTTATTTATCATGAAGGTTATTTGTAAAACAATAATCTTGCTCATAAATTAAATACGATGACTGGTGTGGTTTTCATTTTGTTTTTGCTTTTTTTTTTTCCCTTCTCCCTTTGGCACACACAGAGAGCTCAGAGAACTGCAAAAGGGTTTTGTGCTGTAATGACAATGTTGATGCTAAGATATTTCATGCATGAATTTAGGAAAGCTACTGCTTCTCTTCTGCCTATCTGCAATAGTATTCTTTCCTTGCAGTTCAGGGATAGGAGTACACTTGTGCTTTTGCACACGGACAATGGGAGGAATAAGGGGAAAACAATACATCTGTGGCTGTTCTGGTGTTCCTTAATTAAAATATCCAGCATTAGCCATAAGAAGCTAAGTATACTTCCTATACATCAAAACAATACACAGCATCCTGAATGAGGTTTCTGCTCGAGGTTCTTAAGAAATGACAATACAAGGTCTCTTGAGGGATCATCTTCCCTGAATGAGGCTTCTAATTTTTCTTAAGTAGCTGATTCTACCATCACCACAAGCTGTTAAAACTATAATTATGAAAAAAATGCATTGGGAAGAATCATTTTTAAATTCACTCTTTATCTTTTAAATGTTTTCACCCTTCATAATGGATGTTCTAATTACGCAGTGTAAGTAATGACCTTGCAGTTGCTTGCATGTGTTGTGGTATCAGTCTTTCTTCGCAAACACATTGTAATGTCAGCAACACCAGCTTTTCCTTAGCTGGGGGGAAAACCCAATTATCCAAATAAATAAATACATACATACATACTAAAATACATGAAAAAATGTTAGCTTCTTTTAAACTGGGCATGTTTTGCAGAGAGCTATGGTGCATTTGTGTCTCTATACACTTTTCTAATAAACAGGTTTGCAGATCTTCATGTATTATATCAAAAATGGTAAAAAGAAGTTGCAATGGAATGTTCTAGACCTATAATCATACAGCCTTAGTTAGTTACAGGTCAAAATTTAGCTAAAGCCAACAGTGAACTAAGGAAATTGTTGTCTCATAGCATCTTGTTGCCTTTCTTCCTTTGGTCTTTTTTCCTAGCAAACAAATACTCTACACCTATAAAAATACCACCTCTCAGCCATCACAACCCAGGCAGCTGTTAGCAACACAGCTTCCTCCAGTAGCATTCAGTTTTCTTTAAAGTGTAATTACTAAAACTAAGGAGTCAAGCCAGAAATTTTGACACCTCCCATCAAAACCTGTTGCCGCATCTGCCCAACATCCCCATCAGGCACCCTTTTAACATCAAATGTTTTTAATAAACCCCTCTGCAAGGAAAAACAGCAAAGTATTCAAAATTTAATTTGTTTGTCAAACCCTGGTCTGCAGTATATGTCAGGGATTACATTTCAGTAAACAGCCTTATGCCTGTCTTTCACATGGACTAACCACAGGTCCTTGTACTAGGAGCTGTGGTCAGATAAAGTGTAGCACTTCATAAACAGACTCAACAGTCTAGTGGAATTCCGCCTCACCTAACTTTTAGAGTACAGTATCTAAATCCTCCACTGCCAATTTGTATTTGATCCATATTCATCTCTTTTTGCACAACCTGCTGTTGTATAGTTTTGCTATGGGCTATTAAACAGCTGCCATGTTCCACCAGGAAGCTGGGTGCATTTCAGTGTGGTTATACTACCAATCTGTAAATTGTTTTGAGACCCTTCAGGATGAAATATCAATACCATTATAATTTTTTTCATAGGCACTTGGGCACATTCTGCAATTAATGAACAGAAGTTGCAAAATTCCCTTAAATATTAATATAAACTTCCTTTAAAGGAGAACAATTCCCTACTGACAACATTTAGAGGAGAATAAACACCTATCTACAAAGAGTTTCAAGTCTACAATGCTACTGATTTAGGCAAAAAACCTCCATGAGTGAAATTAATTTAAAACTCTTAAAAATCTTTCATCTAAGGAATAAGTAAGGCTGGTAAAAAAAAATCCCTTTGTAAACGACATTGGAAATTTTCCATTTTATATTTATCTTCCTGAAAATTCTAACAACTTTATCTAGTTGTCTAGTTGACAACTAGATTTCAATTTCATTTTGATTTTCTATGAGAAATGCAGTACTAGAGATTTTCAAGAAATTAGAAGCCTAATCCTCTCATCTTCAGTAACCCATAGGTTTTTTCTGCTAAATCAGGAAAATTAAATTATATATACTCTCACAGTCACTTCAGTGAAGTAAAACAAAATCATTCTATCTTAATGTACATGAGCTATTTTATATTTGTTTATATTTATATTTATCATTAAGAATATTCACACAACTGAATGCTGTATTTCTGAATTTGTTCCTTCAAAATATTTGCTTTGCAATCCTGATGAATAAAAAAACCTCCAGCTCCCAAAAAAACCACACCCAAACCAAAACGAACAATACCAGGCCCATTCAGCCAAATAATCTTGAAATTTGGGGAGCACAGATCCGTGCAAAGCTTTACAGGGCCTTGGGTGGAAGGAGAGGAGAAGAGAGATCCTAAATATCTAATAGTGATAGGAAAAAAAAATAAAGAGAAAGTTTATGTAGACCCAAATAGTGTACTTTTACTTCTACTGAGTCTTGTGGCTGTGACATACGAAACTTTACAAATTAAATTAAAAAAATAGTTTCTTTTTCCATACATGTTGGAATTTGGGTGTTTGTCCAAGTCACTCAGTCTTCTAAGGTTCATTCATCTGTTTTAATTTGCAGACATTTATTTATAGTTGGGTCTTTATAGTCACTTATGTAGAAATACATTTTTATAAACAAGAACAATAGTTTGAGCAATTAAAAACAACAAATCATTTAACTTTTGAGATCTAAGCCAAAACCAGAAAAGAATGCTTGTTGAGTTGTTTGTCCATATTGGTCCATGTTCAGTAAAATCAAACGTAATCAAAAGTTTAAAACTATAAACTTATAGAAAAAGAAGGGAGGGAATTATAGACAAACCTTTGTATTTCATGTTGACTTTTGGTGAAACAGAACAATTGTTTCTACTGAATATGATCCAGCCTATGAAATCTCTGACACAGGAATTTGAGAAGATCACTTAGAAGATAAGGTAAGAAAAGGTGTAAAGGATCGCCTGGGTCTCCAAGTTCTCCCCAAATCAGCCAAGTATGTAACCCAGAGATGTCCACTTAGATTTTTGCTCTGACCCAGCAAACAAACCAATGGCAGTGTGGGGAAGATTGAGCTCAAAAAACTGCAACACAATACAGGAAAAGAACAGAAGAGTTGCAGCTGTCCTTGCTAATGTGATGGAATCTCTGACTGCTACCATTAAATCTGCTTGTTGCAACTGCAATTTCCAGATTGCTCCAGGTTGGAGTAAAGACACAGGACCTAGACTCGTTAAATCAGAGCAGAGTGAGAAACATAAAGAGGAGAATATAACAGGTAAGGATATGAATGCCTCTGGTTGTGCCACAGCTAAGGGCTGTAGAAGAGTATCTTATAAAGGCCTAAAATATCACAGCAATAAACAAAACCCAAAGATAAATTCCCTAAAATATTATCATAAAAAGCTCACATAACTGCACAAATATTAACTTTCCTTACATTATAACTTAGTTAATTTTTTAAGAGGATAGAAGTACTAAATGTATGTAAAAATAACGCATAGTTCCTCCAAAACTAGCTGTGCATAAAGGGATCTAGTTGTGCTTGAGAACACTGAGGACAGAGCTCACTGTGGCAAAGACAGAATTCTTACATCATGACGACAATACTCACAGTGTCCCCAAATTCTCCCAAAGAGGTCCCCATTAATTAGGAATTGCGGTCCATTGCATGTTTCCTGGAGAAAGGAGACATACCTTCAATAGCAAACTGCTGATCTTGATTCTCCCCTCACTTCTGTGGGTAACAACATTCAAGGAAGGTAACCTTCCCATTCAGAGGAGATTAATTACCTCTTTGCTCTGCTCCCTACATAAGGATGCTGAAAAGTGGTAACATTTTCCCTCTATACACCCTACAGCACGGGGAAAAAAATGGTCTTTCAGACTGAAAGAAATTAGTGAAAGGCACAAAATCAAATCTGTATCCAGTCTACAGCAATAGTGTTGGAATTATACACCTAAGCTAGAGCTGAGAGGAACCACAGAAGGCAAACTACTACACTGAATTATTGCAAGTATCCTGCACAGACAAGTACTGTGACATGTCAAGTCTCACTGGCCTGTTTGTAGGAAGGGGGAGAAAAGGGGGAAGTATGGAGGGAAGTGAGAGTAAGGGAGAGGGGAGGAAAGTAGTCAACAGGGAGAGGATGTTGGAAAAATTTGCAATGAAGGTGATAGGAATACAAAGATGTGAAGTTTGCATCCTGGGCCAAGGAAGCTGCATAAATGTTCAGTGTAAACTAGCAGTCAAGCTGATGTGTGATAAAGTGCAGCCTGCTGTGAATACACTTCAGGGCTCCCAGTGCAACTGGGGATGAAACTCGTAATTTGGAAAGGGGGGGGGCGGAATTAAGAAAAAACGAGGAAAGAAAAAATGCACTGCAAGCTTTTTCTCACATAATCTGTTACTGGAAAATTGAGAAGCTTGTCCAAGTCCGTGGGAATAAGCTGATGAGCTGATACTTAATAATAAACCATATTGTGTCATGATGCGGAGCCATCTAGATCTATTCAGGCCACAAACTATATTACTTTATACAGCCCTGGCTGACATACATTTAAAGCCCTCTACACATTAAGGAGCCATTAGGCTGACAGATTAAAAGTTATCTTGGAGCTAATGTTTCCATTATGCGTATCCTGGCAGTGGAACAATCAACACACTGTTCCTCAGATGTCATACTTTGTTTAAAAAAAGGGTAGGGGGGAGAGAAGGGGAAAAGGAGAGTATCTTTCCCTCCTTGAATGACATTGGCGTGATCAGCTTTGATCAGGGCATGTACAGATTCTCTACTGTTGGCTAAAATAGGAGCATTTAGGGCATAATACTTTAAATCATTAACCAGTCCCAGAGGCATAATCCTCTGGGTATCATTGTTACAATTTAAGGTCCTACACTTGGGATTTCTTTGGAGTCTTTCCATGCTTATTGCAACCATCATCACAGAAATAAGTTGTGAGGTGGGAGTAGGGTGTGAGATGTCTCTTTCTAGTGAAAATGAAACAAAAAGCACCAAACAAAAAAAACCCAACAAAACAAACAAAAACAAACAAAAAAACCCAACCAAATGCTTTTGTCTCTTAAGTGCACCTTTTACAGTTTTGCACTTTTAGTATCATGGATATTTGTGAAATACGTTGAAAAATTACAAAGCAGATTTTTTTAATTACTCAGACACATAAATCGTATAGTTAGCTAGATACTGTAGTCAAAGAAACCAAGTGCACAGAAAGCATCAGCATGCCAGTATTCAAGGGTGAACTCATGCTTACATTTGGATATATTGAATGTCCTTGAAGGAGGTAGAGGAAAGGAAGTTTCACAGTTCTTTTAGTCTTTTAAACACTTCATATATCTCATCCACTTATATATGACCTAAATAAAAGTAGTAAAGGCAGAAAAAAGGACCAAAAATATTCAATGCAAGTCAGGTTACATCTATTAAATACCCTTCATCTCTAAACCCATGTCACAAGAACTTATTTACTTTCTCTTAACAACCAAACACCCCAAAGTCGACAAGCAATGTTAGCAACCAGGCGAAAAGTTACTCCTGGCCAGAAGGGCTCCGTCTGCCCAGCTCGCCTGGGCCCAGCAGCTTCAGGCCGAGCCTGTGAGCGCTAGAGGGCAGCAAGCATTTGTCTAAAATCCGCATCGCACCAACAGCCAAACAGGCGGGGATGGCAATTAAAGCAATACTGGTTGTTAGTTTTGCAGCCAATTTCTTGTTCTGTCATGATCAAAGCCCATATTTATACAACCTCTGCTTTCAGTCTTTCGCCCAGGAGCCTGACTTCTGGTGGACTAATCTCTGTGAGGACTAGTTTGTGTATACAGATGGCGGGGTATTGCTCTGAACAAAAGGCTCAAAATGTTGTCCAGGGGGGTGGCGACCGCCCGTCTCCACCATCGGCTTCAACCGCGACGGAAGTGGCACTTGTTATTCTCTCACATTCACAGCACAAATGCCAGCGCTGCTTTGAACGATCTTTCTATTACTTTTGTTAATGCAACAGTACAACCACTGAAGTAATGTAAGAGACACTTTTAATACATTCAGAATCATGGAGCTTGTAAAATCCCTTCCCGACCATAAATTAAAGTTCAGCTGTTCAGTGTACACTTACTGTACAAACTTAGAAGATTTTCAGTTAATTTGGCTAATATATGCAAAAATGGCATTTCTGCTGGCTGCACTACACTTTGGGCTATATTCTAATAATAATACTTACACTATTCAGTGATGGAGTTAAACCATGAAGAATGACAAGGTCATCAAGAAAACAAAAAGCAACTATAATTATATTGTACTTCACAAACTTTAACCATGTACAGATCACATTAGTAGTGAAATGCAAGAGCAAAAAGAGGGAAATAAGTTCTTTTAGTAACTGTGATAAAATTAAACAAATGTACCATGATTTATGGGGCAGAAAGCAAACTTTTGGAATAATTGTTTGGAAAGTCTGCAAGCATTCCAATAAAATTACAAATTCTTATGTGAAAAAAATTTGAGCAGCAGGGCCCTTCTGGAGAGTTTAGACACAAATTTGGCTCATCTCATAAATAAAACTTGCTTTTGGATCTCAAATACGTTCCTGCTGCAGGAGTTCACATTAGGGAAAAAAAAAGCCATAGAAAATTCAGTCTGGCTCAACTGGTTTGAAATTTCTCAAGAGAGTCATATGAAATAAAGACAAGTTGCTTTTTATTTTTAAAGCTGGGAAAGAAAGTCTCTCAAATAAAATTAAAGAGCATAATTAAATAGTGCTGCTGTCACACTATGGTACAGTTAAGGGAACTTTCTTTCCCTGCCATTACTTGCTCCTTTCCACAAGCCCTTCCTCAGAAACAAAATACCCATTTAACTAATTGCTAATGATAGGATTGCTATGATCTTTCCTAATACAAAACAAGTGTTTTTCAAGAATATGATACTACTAGGCCCTGGACTCCCTTGATTTCCAGTGGAAGTTGAAGGCATTTGGCACTTCGCATGACACATCCACATCCCCAAACTGGTGAGTTTCTTTCTCTCTTCTATTGCTATTACTATATATCATCCAGTGAAATCAGAAATGCATCTGGATCCAAACACTCAAAAGTATTCAGAAAATATGTAGTTCTCTAGAATAAGTCTGGGCTTGCCTCTTAGAATTTTGTTCTATGCTAAATGGCATATAACACCACCTACTACTGCTAAATAGTTACTGGCCATAGTCTAGTTCCCACACCCTGACTGCCTCCAGAACTGAAAGCAAAAACATTTTCATTGTTTCAAATCCTCAACTCTTTTTTTTTCCTCAGCTGCCTTTTAAAAACATGTCAGTGAGAGGGGAGGGGTCAAGGTTAAATCACAGTGGCCAGTAGAGCATAGTTTATAGGTGCACTTTTAGCCTCTATGGAAGCTTTTTGCTAAAGATAAAAGATTGGGGACTAAGAAATAGCTCAAGAAAGGCACATTAGAACCCCTCCATTAGGGTCAGAGTCATTAAAGTTTAGTCAAAGCACCAAAGACTTTCTAACAAGTATTATGCTTAGTAAACGTTTTGCACCAGAACACCAGATACTGGTGAGAGCTCTTGGAGTGTGTCAGTTAATCAGTATTCACCCGCTTTGGCAGCTTGAAATATTACTCACTTATTTGGCTGGTTCAAGTTTGCTAGACTTGACTATGTTGCAAGTGAACATGTCACCATGTTAAAAAGGAGCCCACTGACAAAATGTGGACAATGGACCTAATAAAACACATTTGGCCAAACAATCAAGCAACACAATCACTGTTATCACTCACACACACAGATTAAGAGCAATCGTCTTTGAGACTTCCAAGCTAAACAGGAAGCAATAACCTGTTACTTTACCAAGTACCTTTTAAATGGCTAACAGAACGATAAAACTTCCACCCCATTCAGAGGCATTAAAATGCTCGGTTAAAACTGCATAAATATTTTGGACGTCTTGAGTGATCTGCTGGTACAATAGAAAGAAAGGCTTAAAACAGAAGCTGTCCCTCAATCCTGAAAATATTTTTCAGCCAAGGAAGCCCCTTCTGCCACAGAAAGGCCATTTAGGCAATACTCCTCTCATTTGCTCTCAAGAGGGGGTGCTATTAAAACAAAGTGCTCTGAAGGTAGCAGGTAGTCTGGGATTAGACCATTAAATGAATTCACACACATCCACTGTTTGGTTAAAACTATACAACAGGGCACAGGAGTGCTGCTGTTAAGCCTGGGGCAGCACTGAACCACAGAAACTGCCCTACAGAAGACCTCAAAGATCTCAAAGTAATAACAAAAAAATTATACAAGGAAGATCTTTTCAGGATAAGGAAAGCTTAACCACTTACATGTGGGCAGTGAACCCTGTGGTCCTTTATGAGAGGCTCCTGGGAAGCAGCTATATGCTACTGAAGTATTTCAGTCTTTGGGCAAAACAAGCTTGACATCCCTGTTGGCATCTCTGCTGAGAACAGACACTGGTCCTACTCAGAAAACATCAAACGTGACTTTCTGCTAGCTGTGGTGAAGCTGAATACTGAAGGCAGGGGGAGGAGAGGTCATAGAGGAAACAGTAGTTAACGGGGTAAAGTGAGTGTTATAATCCCCAAATTGCAGTTCGACTGAATGTTTGCAGACAATCTGCCTGTCTAAACCAAGACAGTATCATTTTTCTTTCTTCTAGCAGAGGGTTAAGTATAATCTGAAGCCTGGAAAATGGCTGCTGTTGATACTAGTGAGGCCTTCTCTTTAACTAGATCCTTCAGGAAAAAACAAATTAATCAACAGCCAGCTGAAGTGGGTTTAATGATTGCATTCTGCATACAATCAGCTTTTCCCTTTTCAAGGGCCATCAATATGTCAAGGGAAGACATATCTGAAGGATATAGCTCTTAACATCAAGGTTATCTATTCTCCACAAGGCTCCCACTCCTTACTGGGCTGATACTTTACACTGCCTGTGTCTAACATTTTCATCAACTCTGCAATCAATCAAGGTAATAATGTTGTGCAAAAAATCAATTAACAACGCAATTAAACTTTCCTTATTATCTCAAAGGGCTGAAATAATACCTAAAGGGAAGATAGACTCACTGAATGCAGACATCCATAACCCAATGTGAAAGTGAATTATGAGGTTAGACAGATGCAGGCATGTACTGGCGCTGTTATTTTCAAAGGGATATATCTCATCCAGGCAGTGTATCAGTCACCACCAATCCCATACCCTAAAATTCCAAATTACTTTTAAGAAATATACGATGTGCAATATCCATTTCATATTCTCTTTTAGAGATAAACCCCCCAAAATCTGAACAGGAGTATTATTCAAAGACAAAATGATCTTTCAGAAAGAACATAAAATATAAAAGCTATAATAACATTTACATCTGTATACCACCCATGTCTGTAAATGCAGGTCATCAATTATATGTAATCTGTAGTGAATAAGGAACAGAAGAAGCAGCACAACATTTAAAACCCAAAGGCTCAAATTTGCAAATACCTTGCACCAAGTACACTGAAGGAAGAACACCAATATAAACACATGCAGCAAAACCAGCAATGACTTAAGTATCACTCACTGAAAATAAGACAGAGTGCCTATATTATTTTGTAATTATATTCAATCCTTATGGAAACATCATTCCCAAGAGCTGAGAGTTTTAAAGTACGTCGAAAGCATACAATNATAATGAAACTAGAAACCTATGTCAGAATGAAAAGTTAGGATCACATCCTGTAACAGAAAATTTGGAAGTGGAAAAGGTTTCCCTTATATACTGCATTCTGAATCCTCTATTGAAGGACACACTATGTATTTCTGTGTTAGGAGAGGTGTTCTACAAAGCAGTTCTCCCAGCAGGGTTTGCTTAAGCACATAACAGCTGCAGTTTAGAAATGGTCTATTCTTACAATTAGCTCATGTAGTGCAAGTGGCTTGTTTGGACCAAGAAC
>VYZS01053907.1:0-20234 GCA_013400695.1 Neodrepanis coruscans
AAGAACATCCTGTATTCTGCAGTATAAGTTTAGGTTTAAATTATCAGTAACTGTATTGGAGTGGAGACTATTGTTATGTGATGGTGCTCAATGACACTTGTGAATTAAGATGGCCACTGCAAGGGGCAAACATTGCACAAGGCCACTGTGCTCTGCTTCTTTGAGCAGCATAGAAATGGGCAGACTAAATAAAGTTCAAAGAGGGGGCTGAACTCACCATATAGAGGCATCTAGCATATTTAAACTTACATCTCAAATTTTTATCCGATGTTGAGAACTTTAGACAAGCTACTGATAGATACAGGGTACTTGCATTAAAATCTTCATCTTGTTGACAAATAATAGGTTAAAAAGCTTCACATTTGTAGCACTGGAGTTAGATAACGTATGACTAAGACAGGTGATTATGGAGAGAGAGAATCTTAATTGATTGGTTATGTTGTCTATTAATGTAGGGAACCCATTCACCATGCTTAGCTAGACATATGAAAGGTTTTAAAATGCCTTTGGCATTGGGAGCTAATATGAAATATATTACAGCATAAAGTTCTTTCAGAAAATCTAACCCTGTTTATCACAGTAGCATTAGGAAGTCAGTAGGCATTATATTTGTGAGCAAGAGGTGCAGAATTTGGCACAACTTTTGATATACTGCCTGAATAGATGATGCAATTGCTGCTGCATTTACTCCTGTTTGTAACTAAATGTAAGTTGCTTTCTATGGGAATTTGAATTGAGCTCCGTGTATTATTTACATGTGTTGGAAGAAGCACTGATGTATGATAGGAGCCACTATAAGACTAGCATGGGAAGGCTATTGAGACATATAAACACTGAACTCATTATCTAAATTTATCTTGTATTATTTTTAGTAAAAGTCTAGATGACTGTGCATCCTCATTTCAGCTCCCTGGGCTTGTAAATTATCTGTTTGTTTAAAAAAAAAAAAGGCTTAAAACAAATTATCTTTCTTTCAAAAACATGTTTCATCCACATTCTAATGCAACGCTGAGGGGCCACAGGGGCTGCCTCTGTAGCTCAGTGGTTGCAGCAGCAGGAAGACCCACATCAAATCCCACCTTAAGGCTGCATATCCTCATTTCCTAGCTGGTGCCCTTAATTAAGGCACAGTTACTTTGTGTGTAAGGAAACCCCTGCAGTAGAGGAGGCAGTGCATTAAAATAAGTTAAAACCTGGTGTCTTGCTAATCTTCAGCAGAGGATATGTGGAGTAAAGCATCTTCAGGCAGCAGAAGACAACCAGCCTGGATTCATCACATCTTAGGAATGTTTCTCCCCAGGAGAAAGAAAGGAAGCAGAGATCAAGCAGCAAGAAATCCTGAACAGAGATGCATGTACTACAGAGTTCCTTAGGAGGACAGACTCCTTAGTTCCAATAGCTTTCATAGCTCCCCTGGTCAAGTACCTCATTGTCCCTTAACTCCATGAAGTGCCATGGCTTAGAGCTGTGACTGCAGGAGATGACAGCTGATAATTTACGAAGCATTTCATCTTGGCCTATAGCAGGTTTTTTTCCATACTGCAGTGAAAGTTAAAACTCAGTTTTAATGAGAACATCATTAATATCTACCCAGACCTCCCAACTGAACAAAGTCCTCTGCATCAGTGCTTGTTCCATCCTGGCATCACACTTCCACGCTCATCTTTCCCACCACTTGAGTGTGAAGCACCCTGAGGGTGCCAGCAAGCCATCATCTTCTTCCAACACCCTTTCCTCTTCTCAAATGCTGTTCGCTACATGACATTTAAAACCAAAATAGGCAACAAGAGCACCCTGACTGATTATGCTTTATCCCCCTGGCCCCTGACTTCTTTTCACTTGCAAAACAATAAGATACCGACTGTGGCTGGGGAAACTGGGACCTGCTGAGGTAACAGCAATTATATATATTTCAAGATAATTGAGGCACACCTCATTACTTCTGGTGTATCATTGATTTTGCTGCAATTAAATCCTAGAAGTTTAAGACTTGGCTGAAATATCAAATATCAATTGAACAAAATCTCAGACGTTCAGAAAATGGATGCTTCCAGGAGATGCTTTAGCAACACATCTGCCCTCTCCTGCCTTTTGGTCAGCTCAAATAAACAGAAATTTTCCTGTCATAGTGTAAAAATATCAGCCAAAATGGCTGAAAATCACTCATACTTTCAACCTTACCAGCTAAATTTTTACACCTTAGCCAAAGAGAGATAGATAAACGGTGCCAACAAAGGTCAAGAATGACATGGAAATTAGAAAAGTAATGTTATCATATGGAAGCCACTCCTCAATAAAAATGAAGGACATAATGGGAGATGCTTCTCAGGAGTCAGACAAGTTTTGAGATGGAGGAAAAATAAGGTAGCACAGCTGATGTGTTTCTGTCCCTCCTTATTAGAGCTACTGTCTTGTGAACTGGCACCATGCAGGCTTTGTGGAGCCGCTGTGTTGACTGGGGCTTAATGCAAAAGGTTTTGGTGCATCATGTGTGGTGGTGGTGCTAAAGCCAGACTCTGGACTGGAGGTTCCCATAGTCTTGTTTTCACTTCCCTGACTCTCCTGTGTTGGGTGACCATGTCACCCAGACCCTTGACTGGCAATTAGACCAGTTTATTGTGTTAATTTTTCCAAGAAGAGCTCATTATACCAATACCTCTATCATGCTCCCATAGGAAAATTTGTCTTTGTGTCCAATGCACTGGTGCCACAAATCCATCTTGTCCACATTCTAGGAACAGCTTTTCTCCTTTTTTTTCCTGCTCCTGCAGGAGACAAAGAAACAGTATTTTCATAAAAGGATGTGTTAACTGATTACAGCTTAAGAGATCTAGAGGGTGAACATTTAAAACATAGTGCTTATTTTGTTAGACACTGTTAGAAAACCAATAGTTTACTAGCTGTGCTTGTTGTTTTCTCATTTAATTAGGGACTTAGCTCTACATTCCTTGTCAACAGAGCCAGCAAATATTTAAATGAGATTGGGATGCTTATTTCTTCATTGTTTTGCTACCAGGGGAGGAGACACTTTGGTCTTCTTATCTTTTCATTTAGTATTTTATTAGGAAGCAATAAAAGTGAAGTTATTTCTGTCATCCACATGCATACGTTGAAAAGAGGGATGGTAGAAAGCAGGGCAACAGGCACTACTTAGGAAGCTAAAATACCTTGTCTCTGCATTATTTGGTAGAAAATTGGATTATAGCAAATTGATGCCCTAGGAAAAATACAACACAGAGTTCCCCAAGGCTTTCTCTGTTCCCCAAGGACACATGGTGTCTCCACTGCTACATGGAGCTGCATTGACAGGGGAGTTTTCTTCTCTGGCAGGCAGAGACTTACCTACCAGCCACTCAGGCATCATTGCATCCAGTATATGCTCATCACCCTTCAAAGATTTTCTTTCTGACCATGAAACATGTATGAGTTTATGTTCAGACGCAATCATGCAGCTCTCAGACAGAGAGACTGAGGCTTAAACCTAGTAGAGCCACCACACCTAGCATGAGGGAGCTGGAAGCATTTGCTCTGGATCCATTTCACAGAGGGTGAGATATAACCCAGGTATAAACAGAAAGTACAGATGGCAGCACTGGTGCAGACCCTTGCAAAGCTGGGCTTTCTCCCTTCATTCCAGCATTCCCCTGGCACACTGAAAGATTGGGAATGGAAGACTGCTTCAGATGTAAGGAATCCATTTGTATTTAATAGCTAACATTGATTTCCAATTTCATATCTGCTGAACAGTAGCCACCGGCCACATTAAAATTCATTATCGTCTTCACTGCACCTTCCAGTTCAGACTCTACCATCACCCTTAGAGAATCAATTCATGTCAGCGTACAAAGTATATGTTTTTAAATTATTCTCAGTGACTTTATGAAGTTAACTCAGCTAGACTCCAAATTTTAGTTCGTGGGTCTACAAGGAAGATTTAAATATAAAATACTCAAGCAGTTCAATGTCATGTTCAACCTATACTGAAAAACAGTATTAGAGTGCTCTCTGTCCTTAAACCACACGTTTAATACATGATGATGCTATTTATCCCTCATCATGAAGCTTTACTGCTCCTTAAAGCAAGAGGGAAAACACCAATCAGCTGTGTTATTCTTTGCCAGTATTTAGTTGCAGCTTTCTGCGTGGGTCACCCTATACTCACACCATGAGCACACACCAGCACAATCTGCCCGTGGGCTCGGTATTTTGGAAGGAGGAAGGGAATCCATTTTTTTTTCTTCAACAGTGGTTCTGCAGCTTGGTAGCCATCAGTAGGGTTTATTTCTTTATGAGAGGGTTGCAGACCTTGCTATCTGGTGGTCTTGCTGGTAGCACCAGTGGAAACGCTGGAAATGTCAGAAGAGGGACACCTGAGACTTTTCCAACCTGCAAACAGAAATGCGGGATCTGCAGCCCAGGGATCAATACAGGCTGCTGCTCACTTTGTTTTGCATGAACTAGAAACACCCTACTTTTTTCACTTTGTTACAGGACAGCACTGAAGTGTAGGCCAATATGTGGTCTCCCCAAAGGCCTGTTGCAGCCGTGTTTAAGGAAAAGACACAAATCTTTAGTGCAAAAGATTGTGAAAGACTCAGAGAGCTGACAGCAAGAAACTAATATGGTTGCTTGGTACCACATGTAAATGGGGGTTTTGTTTGCAGAAGGGCAGCTCTGCTTGTATCATATTCTCCTTCAAGAGATTAATTCTCCCTAGACCTGACGTTAGCACAGCAAGTCCAGAGATATTACTCATCAATTAAAAGTTCAATAAAAATAAACTGTCATTACCATAATCCTTCAGACTGCAAAAAGTAGAGTTGAGAGCTGTACACTCCTGGCCTGTGACAAAAGCCCCAAAGACTGACAGCTGTGGTGTTACTTGATTAGTGTAATTTATAGGTAATCTAACAATCCTGAACAATTTATTTTGCAATGGCATATGTTGAAAATATACAGCTGCACAGATATCTGCACAGCTTCAGAAGAAATGGTGCTAAAGGCAAAGATTAAGATTCAGTGATCTCCTTAGGAGCACTTTATCATATGCTCTGCTCTCCAATGCTTTTATTATAGCAGAAGTATATAGATCTGACAATGGGAATGTATAGACCTGGATGGTCGAGACATACAGGCTCAATAGCCTCTTTCACAGCAGATTACCCATAATGAATTTTAAAAGCGAAGAAAGTGGATGCCAAGCAGGAAATACACAGAGCTGAGGACAGCCTTGCTGAACCACAATAAAAATTGACCACCTCGTTTCCACAACAAGGATGCTGATGATGGGAATAAGTCTAACAATTTAATCTCTCTCCAGCCAAAATTGACTAGAAATTCTTGCCCTTGACTGAGCAGGTTTTCCAGGGGTCACCTAGTGGGGAGTGACTCTCATCAACCCACATTGTTTTTACAACTGCATGAATAGCCCTAGCTGATACGCCTTGAAATTGAGAGGAACCACCCCTGAGAGCCAGAAGGACTGACGAGGCTGGCAGCCAGTGCCAAATCCCTTCCCTTACAGATGCACAAATGAAAAGTTCGTGTGAGCTCTTATTTGCTCAGGCAAAGCTGTCACTACAGTCAAAGGCTGACGACCTGGGCCTGTTTCAAGACTACATCACCCCTCGCCCAGGGTGAATGCTACCCCTACAGGCCAAACTCTGCTCCTTTGCAGTTCTCTAGAGGGCAGAAAGCTTTCCCCTAAATTCCATTTTACTGGAACGATTAATTGCATTTCTGGGAGTTATTTTGATAAATTGTTTTATGTGCATTTTAAGTGAAGAGCCTAATCCCACACAACTTTATAAGAGAACATGGAAATCAACCCCCGATGAAAGGATGGGCTCCTTACAACATCATTTCTGCACTGTCACATCAAATTTAAAAAGCAGAGAATTATATTCTTGAGACCTGGTTCATGTGGCTAGCTTAAAATTGCGTTTGGACAAAATACTTGTATTTTTAGAAGTGTGGCAGGGTGGGGTATTTCTTTCTGAGCATTAGCTTTTGAAGGGAAGTGATCATGCAGAAATCCTAACTTTCATTTTACAAAGTTTTTCGTTCTTCAATCTGCTTCTGGAACGGAGCCTAAAAATACAATCAAATATAGCTAAATGCCTCAGAAACTAGAATGGCAGGGGGAAAAAAGCAGGCAAACCTTTATTTTAAAATTCTTGTTTTCTCTCCAAACTTTGACACCCAGAGGGTGATCATACTAACCCTGAGTACAATGAGCTCTGCCTTCTCCATGGGACTTCTCTATGTGCACTGCATTTCCAGAGATATTCTTGTTTGAGGGGAATGTTGACTGCAGGCAGCAAATCCCATTTTGCTCCAGAGAAGTCAACAGTGAGCTCTCCCTGGCTTCAGTCAAAGCTGGATAGCATCCAGAGAGAGTGAGGGCAGGAGGGAATATACTTGTTATCATTATTCAGTTGTGTAAACAGTGTTCACTTGTGACTGAAAAATATGTGACTTTTTCCTATTATTTTAAGGAAAAAAAAAAAACAGACAAGAAAATAATCATTACTACACACTGATTGCTCATTTTTTCCATTACTGAGCATGTCAGAGCACACATCGGTACCAATACAACTGATCTGGTTACATGTTTTAATACACAGGGGATTAAATTGTTTGGGATGGAAGAAATTCATTATCCACAGTTTGCAGGGCTGCAAGTCTGGCTGTTTTAATGTTACGACTGAGTAAAAAATTTAAAAGTGCATGCTGCGACAAACTGAATACATCTTTAGATTCTCTTCTAGTACAGTAAGCATATTAATTAGATTATTGTTCATTCTTTCAGCAATACTGAACCCCACCATAGCTAGCAGGACAACTAAAGATAATCAGACAAAGAATAGCCAATTTCCCCTAGATTCTTTTTTCTCTTATATTTCTTCCTGGGATAGGGATGGGCAAAGCCTAAGTGGTTAAGACAGAATATCTCAAGAGGTCACAGATGAATCCAAAAGATAATTTATTTGCACAGGAGGCAGGATAGTGTCTCAGGCTGTGGACTGCAACAGCATGTGTGCTCCCACTCCAGGTGATATAGATTACAGCCTCTCCTCTCCCCGGAAACAGAGGGCTCCTGTACACAGCAAACACAACCAGGCCTTACCTTTAGTATTTGGACAAGAGATTCTTCAGTAAAACTGAAGGAACTTCTCAACTAGGCTTTTTTCTAGAGGATCTTTATTTTTGTCCATTCTACCCTCCAACTTGTGTATGACAGGGAAAGGACATATTTATTTACTTAATTTTTTGTTTGTTTGTGTTTCACCCTGCTGTGGCAGTTTCATGATTACTAAAACTTACCTTGCAGTATCTGAAGCAATTCTTCTTCGTGTATACCACAGGATTAGCATCTCAGGAAATTAAATGTTTCCCACCTGGGCTTTTGTATGGGGCTGCTGCCAGATCCCGCTTTGAGCCCTGAGGTCAAGACATTGAAGAGAAATCATTTCTAGTTCATTGAAAAGCTTTGTGGGGTGGGATGGCCCACAGTTCAGCACAGAGCTCTTTTTTATGAAGTTAGGTTTGCAAGTGCTGAGTTATTTGGCTTCAAAAGAAATTAACTTCTAGATTTACTTTTTTTAAATAGCCTCAGTCTGTTATTTTAGAAAATGCAGCTAGGTTACATGGCTATAAAGCTGTAACATTGCTGTGCACAGCTTGCACTAGAGATGAGACATGACCTGTAGAATTCCTGTATAAAGTCTTTGACTGGCTTGGAAAAACTGTATCCCTATTGATAAGGTCCCAGCATCAGAGTTCCCTCCCGTTTTCTGCCTTGCCCTCTGCCAAAATTTGCCATCTCTGCCTGCATCCCATGCCTGCAGTACTTGGAACTGAGACAGTGGGGAAGGAGACTCGCCCTGTGCTCACTGTATCTGACAGCAACCATGGTGCCTGCAGTGGCAGTAGGGAGTGGGAGAAACTTCAAGGGGACTGAGCCAGGAGCAGGACCCCCACTGCATGGCAGGGCTGGCTGCAACACCAGCACAGTCACCACTCACAGATGCCAACATCACTTCCACACTGGAGGGAACTGCTCACATGGCTGCAAAGGTCTGCCTGCATCTCAGCTGCCCCAGTTTGCAGGCTGGCTTGTAACATGAACCACAGATGAAGATAAATTAGCGGCATCACATCTGCAGGAGTACCCAGGGCACCAGCCCACTTTGCTGCCCTTTCCAAGATGCTGTCTGCCTGTTCTCCACGTTCACCCAGGAACAAATACTAAAACTAAGCACCCTACAGACATTACCAGGCAGCCAACAAACTACAGTTTTCTGTTTAGAGAAACCCTGCATTTCATAAATAGCTCAGTCTTGCTGCCAGAGCTCAGCATCTCCCTAAGTCAAGCCCTTTGCTGCACCACAGAACAGCTCCTATGGGTTCATTATCCCTGCAACTAAAGGCGCCTTGGCAAAGATGCTGCAGGGACCTGAGGTCACTATGTATTCATGGTTTTTCTTTGTGCTGCGTTAGAGTCACTGCCTAGCCCATCGCTGGGCTGCACATTCAGGTGAAGGGGGGATCAGATCTTGTGAGTGTGACCAAGGAGTGGACAGAGAATGTCTGTCAAATACTCACCAGTATTTGATCCTTACACCACTTTCACTCGCTTTCTAACTCAGGGGACTGTTTCGCACTTGCACATAAAGTCATAAAACCAATGAAATGAAAAGCCATTAACTTGGATATATCATGTCTCAGATTTTGGGTGCCTAAACAGAGATGCTGGATTGTGCCTGATACTCATAGCTAGAAGCTGGCACCATTCCAACAAGCATCAGTGGAAAGGTGGTGCCTCACAAAACCTTATCTGGAAAAACAGGCAAGAAAAAGTACAAAAGTACTGAGAACAAAAAGTAGGGGCACACAAAGCTAGTGGTGACAGTAAAACTGAAGGAGGCTGTGTCTGCTTAGGCCTGCACTGATGCTAAGACCAGGGCTTTGCATTGAAGGCTACCGAGATGAAAATGTTTGTCATTGTCTGTTTCACTAATGCTGGTTTGGGGAGTAGTTGGTTGTAATTAAGAGGAAATCCTAAAAAGCAACAGGTACAGAAATGTTTCACATATGTGCCTCAGACAGACCTCCTTTTTCAGGCCCATCCTGAGAAACTTGGTTTGGGCAAGCAGGGGTAGAGGAGGAAGGGTGACCTTTCCCTGGTCCTGCAGTATGTCCTCTAAGCTGTGCTCTTCCATCTGCCTCCCATCCGCCTCTCCTCTGTGTACTGAGAAGTTCAGCAACCTCTGCAATTTTGATGTCCTGACATGATGTCATTGCCAGTTTTTTCTCCAGCCCCTTGCTCCAATGGCTTAGGCATTTGCTAGTGCCAAAGGATCGCCATGCTGTCCTCTCCCCCTAGGCTGACCAGCTGGAAAAGAATTAATAGTTGAAAATGCAATGCCTGGTTGCTCTGCGAGTGCCAGCATTGCCCCAAGATGATACCATTTCACACTGGAGAGCTGAGTGGAATTGCTTCAGCCAGGAACTGCAGCCCTGCCCCTTATCAGGTATTGACTATCTAGGAGGACAATAGCACAAGGAATTTTGTTTGCTCAGGTAATGACAGACTTTTATTATAGACCAACTGTACCATACCAAACATGTTTAATAATTAAGCAATGAGATATGACAAGAGGCAAATTCCAGTACAATTTTTACATGCCTTGGATTGTACAACAAGGCCAAAGGCCATGGAATTTTCACCAGAGGCTCAAACTATTTTGCATTTGAATCACCTATTCTGTCTAGTTTTCTGCACTCTTTAGCACAATGGTGATATTCTGTCATAAATATTGTAAGCATTAAATTTCTCATGGTCTGAGACCTTTGAAATCTATTCTCCAAGTGATATATGTGTATCACTGGCATGCAGAACAGTGGAATGCACCCCTTTGTCCATGATTAAGTTGAAATTGATTTTCAGACCTCAGTTGACAGGTCTGAAAAATAGGTTTGCTGATGGAATTGCTGACAGATTAACTACATTGATGCAAGGGATGTCACCTCAGTGCCATGGTTGCTAACTCACAAATATTTCTCCTTATGCCTGAAAAATTAAGAGAAGAACTTGAAATTTTGAGACAATGCTTGTTCTTATCTGCTGAAAGTTTGATACGAGTTCTGTTTGCTGTTTCTTTTGAACTTTATTATGAAATGCAATAATTTCCACAGAAACACCACACTAACGCAGCATCAACTCTGAGACATTAATCCTATAAAATCAGGCAAAGCCACGGTGAAGATTCTGACAATAGATTTACAACAAGCTCTTTGTGGTATGTTTTGCAAGGACTTTCTTTATGCAAAGAACGTAATACAGGTTAATGTGACGTGCTGTACAGCAAATATTTATTTTTGAGATAAGCATGGAGGCTGGAAAGGTCTAATGAGCTAATTGAAATAAATAAGGCTATGCTGGAATTCAGGGCCAGATGCATGTGGCAGTGATGGGGAAGCTGCCCAGCTGCCTTGCCTAGCTTCCTTTCAAGACCAAACTGCTGGTGGGCAAGATATTGTAGACCCCTCCCCACCTCTGCTCCGAGCAATCCATAGCTGCAGGACTAATATAAGTCATTCCCGGCAATAATAGGCTTACTAATATTTAAGCGAGTGTATATATGATCAGGACAATTAAAAGTAGAATCATGCTCTTCATAATGGCCAGAATGTGTTGTTCAAAGGAAAAAGAGCAAACCTAAAAATTAAATGTTGAATATTCTATAATGTAGTCTGTACATGTCTGTAATATCCATTAGAGATACCAGAAACATCGTTGTGAATCCTGCTCTCAAAATCATTCAATTCAGCAGAAACCTCAAGTTCAGGGTGCACTGGAGACCAAGCCCATAGGAGGCAACCTCATCTTGAGGCAGAGACCCACCATGCACAGACCAGCTGTGGCCATGTGGTAGGGTAGGTGGAGAAAGACCAAGCAGGTAAATGCTGGATGGTCACAAGTGCCACCTCAGAGCTGCTTTTAAACATAACATAAATGAAGATCTGATTACAATATGGAGGGACAAGGGTGAGGAAAGAAGGCACCAATTAAGGTGTGATCATCTGACTGTGTGGTTAGATATTCACACATCTTCCTATGTGCTCATCCAGCTGTGTGTGTGTAACATCTGCAGTTAGGAGGGGGAGTACATCTGGGACACCATCCTTTCCTGATTCCTGTAGATAATCAGCTTTTGCCCTGAGGCATTACACTTTGCTTACCATCTTCTTTCAAATCCAATTTTAAACAGACTGCAAGATCATATTGTAACACTGGCTGGCCAGGACAGCATATAAATGCATAAACTCAAGGTATGACCTGTGCATTTCAGGAACTGTGAAAGTGAAGAAAGAAATCAGTTATGTTAAAAAAACCCCAACAGTCATTTCTTTCTATGCAGCTGTTCTTTTTGTTGTATTAAGATATCTAGACTTTTACCATTTTCTTGCAGAAGTAAGGACTGTTTCACAGAAGCTTCAGTGAAATGGCTGCATTTTAATACAGTCTAATTGACTTTTATGGTTATCTCTGGTCATAAAAGCTAATTAAATTATACCGATCTACATATTCAAGAACCATTCTATTTCTCACCCTTAGAAAGGTAAAAAAAAAGAAAAGCACACCAAACTGAAGGCTTATACTCATGACTATAACACCTCAGTTTGATTAGCTCAGTGTTGTAGAATATCACAGAATCACAGAATATATATTCAACTTTCTTGAATAAGTAACTGTCCTTAACAGTTTGAAGAATGTTGGTTATGGTATTTCAGATCTCCCATTCTGCAAATGTGCAGAAAGACCTATATACTCAATTTACATTTCTACATTCATCTAATAATTCCCTAGAGAAAAGTTTAAAAAAAAAAAGCCAAGAGTAAATCATCTGAATCTGCATGACGGGATCTCTATAAAATAGACTCTGCATTTTCTTCAGTTTCTTCATTCTCTTTTTTTTTTTAGATGATCCTTTTTTATTTTTTACTTTCTAGTTCCATGCACCTTATGAAAGATCCTGACTTTGTTCTATTAACAGTTTAAAGCGTGTGCAAATCCTGATACTGTAAAAACATTGCTATTTTTTAATTTGAACTCTCGTTGTTTTTCTCTATCTATTACCAACACGGTGCCAGATTCCAAGACATTTAATTGACAAACAAATCAGACATGTGCCAAGTAAGATTTTATGAAGCAGATAATAATTCTGAAAATCTTAGTTGAGTCTAACTCCATCTTTCAGCACCTAAATACCTTTCAAAACCCAGCCTAAGGCAGTAAGTAAAATTCCCATTTAGAATTATGTCCATTTGCCCTGACAAAAATCGCAGAAACCAGTTCCTCTAGATTAGTATCAACATATTTCAACCCTTTTTTTAAGGCCTTCTGACACAATGCATCAAACCGATCTTTGTCCAAACGCCTTAACCCAGTTAAGAGCAACACATTATGAACTAAAGAATTTTCAAGAATTGCCCACCAACACTTCAGAGTCCCACTTCATGCTACTTCATGCTTGTACCCACCATGTTAGGGGATATGAAATGCTCTAGATACCAGCAGCGAAATAGTAACATCCTCCTTTTCCTCTTCTATTATGAAACGACTGAACAGCTCTGACCCTCTCTTTCACCCTGTAGCTGTCTGTCCCTCCTCCTCTCAACTTCTTTGGCTCCAAGCATCCTATGGACAGCTGTTAACATCTTCTCATTTGTATCTGAGAATTGCCTGGCAATACAACAGACAAGGACTGTCATTTCCACCACTTCTCCTTAATGCAGACCCACTCTTTTTTTCCTGGTTCTGAGCAGTTTTTTAAAAAGCCCATAACATGATTTTTAAAAAGTTCATTTACTAAACATAAAGTAGTAAGGGGAAGCCATCACGAAACCAATGCAATTTGCACCAATAATAATCAGTACCAAGAAATCCCTCTTTGAAGACCCTCAGTGCTGTGGGAGTTTGTAATGAAAATCTAAAGGTCATTTCCAAATGGAAAAAAATAAAAAGAGGAGCTGCTTTTTAAAATAAAATAATAAAATAAAATAAAATAAAATAAAATAAAATAAAATAAAATAAAATAAAATAAAATAATAAATAAAAAACAACCACCAAAATATCCCCTGCCTTTTTCTACAAAGTAATACAGAAACTTACCAACATTTCACAAAGTGCCGTGAACTTCAAAAGGAAAAAAATATGAAGAATCACAGAATTAACAAGGTTGGAAAAGACCACTGAGATAATTGAGTCAAATCTATTACCTAACACCATCCCATCATCTAAATCATGGCACTAAGGAGGTAGGACTTGTGAAAAAGGACAGTGAGGGACAAACCTCAAGACTGGTATCTGCCTGAGTTTCCTACTATGTAAAACTGTACTGAGCAACGGATGCCACTTCATTAACAGGAGCTGTTAATCATATTAACAGCCATACTAGACTGAAGAGCTGGGGGTCTCCATTTCTTCTGAAAGAACAGACTGATAACAAAGCTTCATCGTGCCAGTGCCCAGCAATCCTGTGTTGTCTTGTGGAGAGGTTTCAGTGTCTGNTATTCTATAATGTAGTCTGTACATGTCTGTAATATCCATTAGAGATACCAGAAACATCGTTGTGAATCCTGCTCTCAAAATCATTCAATTCAGCAGAAACCTCAAGTTCAGGGTGCACTGGAGACCAAGCCCATAGGAGGCAACCTCATCTTGAGGCAGAGACCCACCATGCACAGACCAGCTGTGGCCATGTGGTAGGGTAGGTGGAGAAAGACCAAGCAGGTAAATGCTGGATGGTCACAAGTGCCACCTCAGAGCTGCTTTTAAACATAACATAAATGAAGATCTGATTACAATATGGAGGGACAAGGGTGAGGAAAGAAGGCACCAATTAAGGTGTGATCATCTGACTGTGTGGTTAGATATTCACACATCTTCCTATGTGCTCATCCAGCTGTGTGTGTGTAACATCTGCAGTTAGGAGGGGGAGTACATCTGGGACACCATCCTTTCCTGATTCCTGTAGATAATCAGCTTTTGCCCTGAGGCATTACACTTTGCTTACCATCTTCTTTCAAATCCAATTTTAAACAGACTGCAAGATCATATTGTAACACTGGCTGGCCAGGACAGCATATAAATGCATAAACTCAAGGTATGACCTGTGCATTTCAGGAACTGTGAAAGTGAAGAAAGAAATCAGTTATGTTAAAAAAACCCCAACAGTCATTTCTTTCTATGCAGCTGTTCTTTTTGTTGTATTAAGATATCTAGACTTTTACCATTTTCTTGCAGAAGTAAGGACTGTTTCACAGAAGCTTCAGTGAAATGGCTGCATTTTAATACAGTCTAATTGACTTTTATGGTTATCTCTGGTCATAAAAGCTAATTAAATTATACCGATCTACATATTCAAGAACCATTCTATTTCTCACCCTTAGAAAGGTAAAAAAAAAGAAAAGCACACCAAACTGAAGGCTTATACTCATGACTATAACACCTCAGTTTGATTAGCTCAGTGTTGTAGAATATCACAGAATCACAGAATATATATTCAACTTTCTTGAATAAGTAACTGTCCTTAACAGTTTGAAGAATGTTGGTTATGGTATTTCAGATCTCCCATTCTGCAAATGTGCAGAAAGACCTATATACTCAATTTACATTTCTACATTCATCTAATAATTCCCTAGAGAAAAGTTTAAAAAAAAAAAGCCAAGAGTAAATCATCTGAATCTGCATGACGGGATCTCTATAAAATAGACTCTGCATTTTCTTCAGTTTCTTCATTCTCTTTTTTTTTTTAGATGATCCTTTTTTATTTTTTACTTTCTAGTTCCATGCACCTTATGAAAGATCCTGACTTTGTTCTATTAACAGTTTAAAGCGTGTGCAAATCCTGATACTGTAAAAACATTGCTATTTTTTAATTTGAACTCTCGTTGTTTTTCTCTATCTATTACCAACACGGTGCCAGATTCCAAGACATTTAATTGACAAACAAATCAGACATGTGCCAAGTAAGATTTTATGAAGCAGATAATAATTCTGAAAATCTTAGTTGAGTCTAACTCCATCTTTCAGCACCTAAATACCTTTCAAAACCCAGCCTAAGGCAGTAAGTAAAATTCCCATTTAGAATTATGTCCATTTGCCCTGACAAAAATCGCAGAAACCAGTTCCTCTAGATTAGTATCAACATATTTCAACCCTTTTTTTAAGGCCTTCTGACACAATGCATCAAACCGATCTTTGTCCAAACGCCTTAACCCAGTTAAGAGCAACACATTATGAACTAAAGAATTTTCAAGAATTGCCCACCAACACTTCAGAGTCCCACTTCATGCTACTTCATGCTTGTACCCACCATGTTAGGGGATATGAAATGCTCTAGATACCAGCAGCGAAATAGTAACATCCTCCTTTTCCTCTTCTATTATGAAACGACTGAACAGCTCTGACCCTCTCTTTCACCCTGTAGCTGTCTGTCCCTCCTCCTCTCAACTTCTTTGGCTCCAAGCATCCTATGGACAGCTGTTAACATCTTCTCATTTGTATCTGAGAATTGCCTGGCAATACAACAGACAAGGACTGTCATTTCCACCACTTCTCCTTAATGCAGACCCACTCTTTTTTTCCTGGTTCTGAGCAGTTTTTTAAAAAGCCCATAACATGATTTTTAAAAAGTTCATTTACTAAACATAAAGTAGTAAGGGGAAGCCATCACGAAACCAATGCAATTTGCACCAATAATAATCAGTACCAAGAAATCCCTCTTTGAAGACCCTCAGTGCTGTGGGAGTTTGTAATGAAAATCTAAAGGTCATTTCCAAATGGAAAAAAATAAAAAGAGGAGCTGCTTTTTAAAATAAAATAATAAAATAAAATAAAATAAAATAAAATAAAATAAAATAAAATAAAATAAAATAAAATAATAAATAAAAAACAACCACCAAAATATCCCCTGCCTTTTTCTACAAAGTAATACAGAAACTTACCAACATTTCACAAAGTGCCGTGAACTTCAAAAGGAAAAAAATATGAAGAATCACAGAATTAACAAGGTTGGAAAAGACCACTGAGATAATTGAGTCAAATCTATTACCTAACACCATCCCATCATCTAAATCATGGCACTAAGGAGGTAGGACTTGTGAAAAAGGACAGTGAGGGACAAACCTCAAGACTGGTATCTGCCTGAGTTTCCTACTATGTAAAACTGTACTGAGCAACGGATGCCACTTCATTAACAGGAGCTGTTAATCATATTAACAGCCATACTAGACTGAAGAGCTGGGGGTCTCCATTTCTTCTGAAAGAACAGACTGATAACAAAGCTTCATCGTGCCAGTGCCCAGCAATCCTGTGTTGTCTTGTGGAGAGGTTTCAGTGTCTGGCTACTAGCTTAGGATCAGATTGCAGAAGAGAAAAACCCTTTGAGGGGAGAGCCTGTATACCAAGCAAGAACATTTTGAGACAAAGAATAAGAACTCCCAACAAAACAGGTACGTCTCGCATTCTTGGCGGCATGTGCATACAGCACTTCAGTGAAACCAGAGCCATGTGCTCTGCATTGCTTTCTCAACTCTGAATTACACAAAATCTAGGGTTTTGTGTATTGTCTGAGAAATTACTGGCAAAACCAGACATTTGCGGATGCAAGAGGTCCCTGTATATGGAGATCTTGCCCAGCAATGCTTCCCTGAGCACAGCTGCAAGCAAGCCAGGGAGTTGCAGTCCTGTGCTTCTGCCAGAGCTTCACTGGGATACCACTGGGCCAGCAGTTCCCTGGGGGCCAGGGAACACAGGGGTTCACCATGGGGATGGACAGAGCAGGGAGCAGGACAGTTGGGGACAGCTGGGTTCCACCAAGAGTCCAGATCACTGGACACTTCTGTGTTAATGAGGTGGGTCCAAGGTCAAGCCAGAAAAGTCAGTCCACAGGCCAGGATCAAGCGGGCCTATGTCTGGGCATAGGTGTGGTGGCACTGAAGACCAGCACCCCAGAATCACAGCTCAGATGGAGGTCTAAAGGCTTGGGCTGAAATGGAGCCCATGGGTAGAGGTCTGGTCCTGGAGAGGCAGGGCAGGGAGAGTGAGGCTATTAGCACACCCACGACCCTGAGACATTCAGTCAGGAAGCCCTGCTTATTCTGCTGTTCTTAGGGATCTGGGGCTTTTCCTGTGATCTCCATGCCTTTCCCGTCTTTCCAGGATTTCTGTGATCTTTCTTGCTGAATTCCTTGCAGGCATACAGTCACAACCGAGGTTATCTCCTGCACTGTCCTCTTGCATCAGCATCCCCTTGGGCATTCCACTGTGACTTCCTTAATGGTGAAGTTGCCTCCATTTCCAGATGAGCTGGTAGGGGGTTTTATGTTTATCCTGAAGGAAAAGGAGCTGATATGCTCAGGAAGTTAAATCCAATCCAGAAAAATACTAGCAGGGACCAGGCAGTCTTGGGTACACATCTTTGGTGCATTTGCTTAGCACCAAGCCCTTCAGGTTCTAATAAACAGTATCATTTCAAGGGTCAGGTTTCAACGGTGAATTTGTGCACATAAAAAGAAAGTATATCAGCTCTTCAGGGGATCTGGTAATCCAGAATCTTTGTTTTCACCTGGGAAATCTGACCCAGGGCTGAGCTGCAGGTGCTGACAGCTTCAGCAGTATGTGCAGTGCCTTTCAGCAAATTCCAGTGATCTGATCAGGCAGGTCAATAAATATGGCTGATACATTTTAAATGGGTAGTTTCACAGACCCATTATGTCCTTGTTTGTAGATGGATTGGTAGGATAGAGATTCACAACTTTTCCTATTAAAAATATTTGAAGCTGTTCAACACCACTGTGCCATAATTCAGAATGAAACTGCTGCAGCTGGACCTTTCTCTTTCTAGCAAAGCTGCTCATCTGTGTCTGATCTAAGGACAGTAATATTGTAATAGCACACAGGATCTGATAAACAGGGTAAAAATAAGATCAGAGCCTGTGGTGTTGACAGTAACATGATCCATCCACCAAAACCCGCATAGTGCTTAGTGAGGACTCAGAGAGTCCATTCTCTGCTGATCATATCCTGCTTCTACCTATTACCTACCCTCACCCACCATTCTGTTTCACTGTTGTCTCCTTCCCACAAGGCACCACAGTTTCTGTAACAATTGATTTTTCTGACTCAAATCTATTTCTGAATGCAATACTAGGTTTCAGAAGAACAGATGAGACAATGACAGTCAATGTTTTGGCTTCCTCCACAGATATCTTCTGATGCAGAGTTGAGAAGAAGGGGAAGTGTGTTCTTTTAGCACAAGGGCTATAATGTAACTAGGAATTTTCTTGGCCTTTTAGGAAAGTGAAATGTCCTCGAGTTACTGTCTGACTGTTCAATGTTTGAGTAATGAAGGAGTACCAGTTTTTGAAAAATAACTCATATTTGGAAACCTTCCTTCCTATTGGAATTGAGGTATGTTGGTCACTTAAACAGGAGTTATGAGCCTAAATTCTGTTTAGGGTCTAGTCCTTAGATGCTTTTTCTCAGATGATGGCCTGCCCACAGGGACATATGGCATGGGTTTGCCACTAAATTCATTAATCCTGAAATTGGATATGAAGGTGATGAGCAGAATTCTGTGCAAGACAAACATGCCTCCTACATCTTCCAAGCTGTTAAACCATGGTTCATCTCTTCTCTCAGGACCTCAGTAGCCTTTGTTAAGATGTTGGCACTGATCGTAAGAATGTTTTTAGGGGGAGATCTAAATCCAGAAAAAAATAATTTAATATATTGACAACTACCACAACTGATCTGTAGTGTGCTAGAGAAACAAAAGGTGTTCATGCCAAGAATGACAGTCTTTATATGGTACCTTATTTAAGTAGTACATGAGAAGAGAGTTCTGGCTCCCAAAAACCTAAAGGTAGTCTAAAGGTAGGAAAAGATGCTGCAGATAAGCAGAAAAACAGACAAGAAAACAAGCCTAAGGAAATGATGAAAGAAATATTCATCAATCTAGTAGGTCTCATGCAAACTCATGGAGACAGTATGGCAAAAGGAGAGTTTTAAGGGGGAATTGAAATTATGAGACGGCTTTGCAGATGTTTGAGTGTTTGGGAAAGCACGAGACAGAGCATGAAGGCATGTGTTTGAAAAGCTAGCAGAAGGCCATAGGCATTGATACAGTGGGCTGGTCAAAAACAGAAATTGGCTTCTCAGACCTGGATGAGGTGGTAAGTAGGATGAGGTTAAGCCATGCTACTCCCCCATCACCAGTTAGGCATGGAGGGAAGGTACCCACAGAAACACTCCCCTAGAGCATTATAAACATTGTCAACAACCAAAAGGCCCACCTTTTTTTTTTACCTGCCATGAGTCAAAAATAACTGTAAAGCTGAAATTGAAAGAAATGGACAGATAAGTGCTAAGAAAAAGGACTTCATGAAAGTAGTGTCGTTCCATGTTTATCAAACTTTTTATCAAGCTTTTTCTCTGCTTACAATTCAATAGGAGGATACTGGAGGTATCTTCTGATGTTTATGAAGAGTTGTCTACAATTTGAGAATTCTATTCCTCCACTTATCTTTCCGGTTGTTTGTACTTATTTTTATATGTCTTCCTTACCACACTGTCTTTGCTAACATTTAGCAACCACTTTATTCAGTTGCACTTTTTTATGTCTGTGTAACCACTTTTCTCATCCTCTGCCTTGTTTGGATTAAAAAAGGAAGACTTGCACTTGCAATCCCCTCAGTTCTTACTTGAATATTTATAGTACCTACATGTAAATTCCTAAAAGTTTTGGTGAATTTTGCATAATTATTCTGATTATTATCTCTATTGTCCTTTATAAGTGAAAACTTATGCTAGAGTCATCACTATTCTGAATTCTTCCAGCTTCAGAAACAACCTTAAAGTCAGGCCAGATAGGTGCCTGGATTTGACCTTGATAGCCTGGTTATCCATGTCTTTGCCAGATGTGCAGGTTAAAGCGTAGGCGAAATCATTGAAAGTGCAAGTAGGAGGGAACTAGAGTTGCAAGGAAGAGGCAACTTTACCTTGTCACACAAGGTACACGTTCAGTATGTATTTTCACCCGTCTCCCAGAAACAGAAGGAATCTTCTATGTGACACTGGCAGGGTCTGTGTTTGGTCTGAGCAGGTGATGTGTAGGGCTGAGACTCAGGCAGGATGTGGTCAAGAAAAAAGTTCTCTTTAA